>VXBH01009374.1:167172-221018 GCA_013400035.1 Rynchops niger
GAGTCGCGCCGTCGGCATCCCCGGCCAGCTTTATCCCGCCGCCGCCTCTCCCCTCCGGTAACTCGACGGTCCGGCTCGTCCCTCCCGCCTCCTGCCTCTCCCCATTGGCGGGCGCTGCTCCACCAGGAACCGATGCTCACTGGCGCAGGCGCACAGCACTCAGAGGAGACCGCCCACCCGCTCCTTCGCTATTGGCTCACGAGCGTCCAGCCCGCCCCCAGGCCCCGCCCCCTACTTGACGCATCGCCCAATCGTAATGCCGCGAGGGTGGAGCCGGGTCTTCCATTGGCGGCGCCCACCAGCTTCCTGCGGCTACGATAGGCTGAGGCGGCAGCCAGTTCTGCGTCTCGGCCAGAGCGCTCTGAGGCGCCGTCCCCGCCCTGAGCCTCCCCCTCGGCGGATGAGGGATGGCGGGTTCGGCCCGGCGGCCGCCTCCCACCCCTGGCCCAAGGGAGTCCCCGCCGCACCGGTGAGAGGGCTTCGGCGGGCTTGGCCGTGGGAACTCGGTCTTAGGTGGTTTCCCCAGGCGGCAGCGGGGAAGGCCTGTGGTAAAGCAAGCGGCGAGGCAATGAGGTAATTCCCAATAACATCTTCAGAAAATTCACTTGATACCGGGACCGGCCAGGATTTCACAGCGGTACAACAGGTCTGGTGGCTGGGTGTAACGATGTGTTCCTAAACGACGCAAAGGTTTGGTAATAAAAAGAGGAGCAGTACCAACAGTAACATTTTGAGCGGCTAGAAAGTAACTGTGTTTTCTGTTGGAAGTGCCTCAAAACTTCCAGGCTTGTAAAGAAAAAAAAAAAAACCAACATGATAAAATAACACCAGATCTGCAGAATAGTATTAGAAAAAAATCCTGAAGTCACTGTTTTTCCATTGTCAAATACAAGCCTGTCTTGCAAGCACTGTACTATAATAACCATATCCAAAAAAACCGGAACTGAGTAAAAAGTATGCTTTTTACAAACAACAAATGTGCCAGCCCAACAGTTACCAATCTCTCTTAAGAGAAGCTCCAAGTTCTATTACACCCTTTGTACAATTCTGGTTTATTAAGAGTAAAAAGTCCATATCCAATTATTCATGTCCCACCCTTGAGACAGATAATGTACATCAGCTTGAAGAAACCGGCAGGAACAAGAAACGTGGAGAGGTGAAAAATAGCGATATACTGGGAATTGTGAAGACTATTTCAGGTTAACTCTTCCCTGTAGATTTAAGAATTTTGTGAATTGAATATTTTTTTATTCTATTTTAACAATCGTACCACAGTCTAAATGTTGGGTAATAAAACACCTAACAAGAAAAACAGGATTCATTGGTACTGGTGGTGTGCATAATTTCAGACAATTGGTTGAAGCAAAGTATGTCACAAGTTGCTTCTGATTTTGAAGTGATCCCACATAAGGAGCTCAGCCCAATCTTTCCAGTAAATGCGCATATATATATACATGTAATTGAAATGAGAGTGGCTGAACCTCACCGCCAATGAAAAACAGACCACTGGTATTTAACCCTGAGCACCTGAACTTTACCAGATGCACAATCATACCACTTTCAGAACCCAGATTCTCCTCACTGTTACCTGCCTGCCTTACAAAATAGCCCTAAGGATTAGTTAACATGTAAAGTACTTTTCAAAGTACATTATAGTACCAGTTATTAGTAGTAGTAATTATTATCAATGTGGGTAAAGTCCTTACTAATTGAGGCTTTGAGTATCGGCTCCAAAGACACCCACTCTTGGTTCTTGCTGATGTGCCATAATGCTTCAGGCAAATAACTGATTCTTTGTTTGCCACCAGTAGTGGTAGTTACAACAATGCTCTTTTTTTTGTATGAAGCGCTGTTATTTCTTCATTAGGGAGAGAGTTATTTTTCAAATACAGTCCCGTTAACTCTTGGCAGCCACTGAAGAATCAGAAGCTGTTGTGTTTTACTCTATTGTCCAGAGCACCAAGCAAAAAACAACAGGAAAAAAAAAATCACCATTCCAGCTATGTACTCAAGCACATAAACTTCCAGTACTTGTTTTGGTTGACTTTCCTCAGCAGATCAGCATATACTCCAACTCTTTCTCACGTCTACTTATTTCAGTTATGTCTTATGCGATTTTGTAAAGCTAAACTAACTCGTTAAGGCAGCTCCCATTTTGCAGTGGATCTGTATAAAGCTTATCACTAACAGTTGAACAAGGGGATGGAAAAGAATTTATCTGAAAGGTAAGCATTTAAACCACTTGACAGGCTACATATAACTCACCCTATTAATTCTTCAGCTTCAGCTTCAAGAGTTCTGAATATTCACCAGGGACTTTGTTTTGCAAAGTACTGCAATTAGAAACGATCTGATTTTCACACCTTCCAACTTCTTGTTACATAAGCAATCAGTCCATTTTACAAGAATCTTATTGTTTGAAAGTTTTCCTTTTTCCTTCTTTGAGGCATTTATTTCAGAGGAAGTAATTTCAAATTTCTAAAGGTCAACTACTAAGTCTCAGTATTACAGCGTTTTGAGTCTCAAATATATTCCTCACTCTGGGATGATACAAAGTCATAAAAGATAAAAAGTTTATAGAGTCACAGATAAGTGAGTTGTAATAGATCTAAAAAGAATTTTTTGAACACCTGAAGCAATGCAAAAATACGTAACTGTATAATACTGCTCCTTACAAATAATTTATCAATTTTGTTGATTGTACATGTTTAAAAACACACAAAACAGCAATTAGAATGAAACATCAAACCATCATTGTGCATGTCATTAAAACAAACAGCTCAAAAACACCCTGCAAAACGTTACCTTATTATCTCTAAAAATCCATGCAGTAGTCCTTTAAACAAAACCACCATATTGGATAATGGCACCTGTCAGGGGAGAAGGTAGGGAAAATAGTATTCAAGCAACAAGATTTATAGAAAGGGGTTCAAAAGCTAGCCTTAAGCCTTGCCCAAGGACAAGATTTTACGTAAAGCATCAGGACTTGGCCATACCATCTCCGATTTTAAACTCTAGTTCTCAACAGCTGCAAGAAAGATGGCCTGAGTATAAAGGAAGATGTAGAAGTAGACCAGATGCCAAAAAGGGTGTCCTTGTTAAGATCTCTTTCTATGGGTGAACTTCAAAAAAAGGCTTGAGGACTGAGAAAAGTCCCAAGGACATGGATACGCTCTACCATCTACACTGAATACGGCCCTACAACTGCAGTTATAAGCCAACAAACGGGTGTTTGTAACCAGGTGAAACTTTTAAATACCTTTAAGTATCTCACAAGCAGACTGTATTAGGTAAGATTTTTTAAAAGGATGGTAAACTCACCTGTTTGATGCATGATTTTAAATTTTTTTCCCCATTGGAAGTCTAAGGGACTTGGAGATAATGAAGTAAGGAAACTAAATAGATAACTGTTTTTACAATGGAGAGGCAAAACAACAGCCAAGTCATTCTTTCCTTCAGTGAAGGAGACCGGTATCCATTTCCTCACCATTGAAGCACAATGTTTAGAGAAGGTGCAGTCCATAAACGTCCTCCCCTACAAAAACACATGCTTTAATGGTTAACAAACCATTGCACTCATTGCCTAGAACATACGGAAAGCTAAGTGGAAAGAAGTGGGACGTAAGTTATCTCAATAAGTGTTCTATAGTCCCATAAATAAAACTATTGTGAGCCAATGAGGCCAAAGTCTTCTGCCTTCTGATTAATAATGTGCATAATTGATGTCCATGCATTGCAGAGCGCTTCATTAGGGTGGGCCCAGGTGACTGGCAGAGGTGATAATGGGAAGTAAACTATGTTATCAGGCAAAGCCATCTCATGGAAATTAGGAACTTCTTTGTTGTACAATGAAAGCTATGAATTAAGAACCCCACAAAACATAGTTTCTGGTTCTATCCTCCCAGTTTATTTCAAGAATCCAATACTCAGAAACCCGTCTCCTCTAGAGCTTTCCCAGTGCAGCTGGCCACTCCAGGCAGCCAAACACGCTCCTCAGTTCACTTCCTCCTAGGTCCTTCGCATACTTTGTGTTCATTTTATAGCTGCATTCTCTACTAGCTTCAGGCATTTTGAATCCACATTCCCTACTAATTTCAGACACCTTCACTCTCTAAAGCCTTCCCTCTCCTATCTTCAGGCATGGCCTTTTTTTTTTTGCACAGGCATCAGACAGTAGCAATTTAAGCCTCTTCACTTAAATTCCAAGGTGAAGAGACAATGGCTCGCTCCAGGAAAGGCTGAGAGGGAGTGGTGCATTCCAGGCAAGTAGAGGCAGACAAAGATATGGTGAATTCAAGCCACAGTACCGAATGTTTACAAGAAAACGCCACAGCATACATCGTGCTATCAAAAACTTTTTTTTATTTTTTCCTCAGCTTTTACTGATTTCGGATAGCTGCAAGCATCAACTAAAGCTGCCATTTCAACAGGATTAGGTAGAGGGAAGTACATAGACTCCTTCCAATCTCCTGCTTCAATGCACTCCTAACCATCAAACCTCTACTACTTTTAAGTTCAGGCAGTTGCCCTCCAGGTACTTGCTGGTCCTAACTCAAACTCTTTCTTAGGTAACAGGCATGCTTTCTTTTTAGCTAGTTCTGACCACGTATATTTAGCAACCAGTTAACATACCTAGTGTTCAAGGTAGACATTAACAGATAAAGGCTTTTTGTGGCAATTTATCACAGCCAGCACATCACTTACAAAGCCAAGAAGCACCAACGCTGTGCACGACAAACCCAACCACGTAAGGATTAAAGGGATTCACCGCTTCTGAAGCGGCGCCTGCTCTCCAACGCCCTAAGAGGGTGGCGTTCTTTAGTCAGGCAGGAAACACTCTCGATCGAAATTAATGCTCCGCACCTCAGCTGCTAACCCTAAGCCCTTCCACCGCCCCAATAACCACACGGCCCTTGGCTCACAGAAACCTTCCCCCCTCACCTCACTGCCGCCATTTTGCCAGCACCCCGCGGCCCTCAAGGCCCACCCTGAGGCCCCCCCCCCACTGGGTTTACCACACAGGGCAAGGCTGTGGAGGGTGGGTTGGAGGTATCAGGAGCAAAGCAAGCCCCGAAAGGCAGCCTTACGGCCTAACATATCACGGGACACCCCGGGACGCCGAGGCGGGACGGGACGGACACCCCCACCCCCCCCGGCGGTGGGCGCTTCCGCGCATGCGCAACGTCACCTCCACTTCCGGGTCAGCCATCGCTCTTTACTGCCCTCCCCGCCCCGCCATGGAGGCCGGGCAGGGCCCTGGCAGCGGGGAGGTGGGCGACCCCTCCGAGGTATTTGTTGTTGGCTCGGCTCAGCTGGGGTGGGCGTGGAGGACAAAGCCGCCAGAATTCTGTGGGGAAACCTGTCCCCCGCGATGGGTTTTTTTTTGGGGGGGGGGAGGGAGGGTGTTGTTTCTGCTGTGGAGGTGGCTGGGCCTCCACAGGCCAGAGGGGAGAGGGGATTCCTCTCAGTATTTCGCCCGCCCCGGTGCGGGGATGGTGCCCTTGAGGGCCTTCCGATGGCTTTTCGTGTGGGGCTTTTCCGCGTTGTCCTCGGTACTGGCGTCCTTCTGCCGGTCGTCGATATGGCCTGGTGCCTCCTTTGGCGACAGCAGAGGGTCATGCACCTCTGGGTAGAAAAAATACCTCCCCTGCTGGCAAAAACACTCAATATACGCGTGTAAATGGACAACATGCATTGTGTCATTAAAACCCTGATGAATATTCTAAACGGGGTTTTAACGAGCTGTCAAAATTAATCAGTTTGGAAAGCTGGTTGCAAGGAGCAAAGCAGGCTTTTTTTTCTGAAGAGGACTGGATGGAGTTGGGGTTTGAGTATGCACAAAATATTTTCTGCTATCGTGTTTTGTAGAAGCACTGTTTTTTTTAAAACTATATATTTCGTGTGACACTTCTTGACGAAATGCACTGGTTCCTTAAGTATAGCTATGTGAAAGTACAGGCACTAGAAGGTGTGAAAAACAAAGTTTTCAAATGAAAAATCCCCCCGAACCTTTTTTTTTTCTTTTTCTTTTCTAATTTATTTCTCTAATGAAAGAGGGAAGTCCCTAAGCCTTATGTGCCCACAGAGGAGGAAAGAAGACTCCTCAAGGAATGCGCTGAAGAGAGTGCCCGATACAGAGGTAAGTTCAGTTTGCTGGTAAACTTCGCTTGCTTTTCTTCCACCCTTAGTTTTTGTTGTTATCTCAGGCATTAAGGAACAAAAGCTTGGGTCACTATATCACAAGGGTTCATTAACAAGCTTCACAAGGTCTAAAATTGTGTCCCAGTAGATGTTGATCCATGTAGGATTTACAGCTGCAGGACAGGAATTTTGTAAAAGGTGCAGCATATTTTGTAATGTTTATGCTTTATAACAAGATCCCTTAATATTTTAAATTAATATTGTTATTAAAAGTCTGAAAATATATATAATTAATGGAGTCTCTAGTTTATTTATATATTTGAATAGTGTTTTTGTTGTTATTTCTCTATTTTTATTTTCAAATTTTGTTGTTATCTTTAGAACGCAAGAATAAAATAGTTCACCTTAGAACCATTACTTTCCGTCTTTATGAAGAGCTGTGAAGAGAACAATGTATGAGTAGTCACTCAGCTCAATTTTTGGAGGAACTTTGTGTGTCTGTGCATGGCCAGACATTTGGGGTTTTTTCCTTGTAAAGACAAGCCAGGATTCTCAAGCATGATTCTGCAGTTAGTAATGGTTTCTGTACTACGGCTAGTATACAGGGATAATAAACTTGCATTGTTTTCACAGAATACTATGTGTCTCATCTTAATTTATTTGAAATATCAAGGTTATGTTGGTTTTGGGTTTTTTTCACAAAACATTGAAAATTGATGGCATTACTACTTAACATTATTTTTGTAATCCAAAGGTTCAAGATATACCTGGGTTTTGTACACCTAGTCAAGAGGTTTGACCAAGCCTTCTGATGTGATTGTTACCTGCTATTTTATTGCACCCTAGTAGATTACTCCTGAGGCTGATAGATGGCTTTGCAGAAACAAGGACAGATGAAGAATTTAGCAACTGATTTGCTAAATTTAGCACAGTGAGGCTCTCCCTTCTCCTGGCAGCCAGGGGCAACTTCTAAGGCATTGTGATTTTGAATTAACGGTTCAAAGTTCTGTTTTATTATCTTTCTCCATTGCTTTGGCATTCTCGTCTTCTACTTTTATTCGAATACCTGGAAACTTTTGCTAAAATCTAGCAATTACATTTTTATAAGTGAAAAGAGTCAGGTTCATTAGTAGTAAGATGACAATTGGTTATGGCTTATTGATAATCTCTCCCCTGGAAGACAAGAGGGCAGGGAGTTGTTTGTTCTTCTTGAGGTCTGTCGTGAGTTGTGAATTGGCAATGTAACTTACTGCCCTGTGCATCTTTATACAGAGGCTGAAGAAATAACATGAAGGTATTGTTGAGAAGCCCCAAATTAGTTTCTTCAGTATTTTCATTTTAGGGAGCTACAACAGTAATCGAGAGACCTTTTTTCAGGAGTTGTGTGCTGTGCTTTTCTCTCACTGGGAGAGCCTAAAGCCCATCGCTGTTTTCTAGGTCTCCTGTCTTTGTTTCATTGTTCTGCGTTACATGTACCCGGGTTGTTGTATTTGCTGTATTAAATACATATTGTTTGAATGCCGCTTTGCAAGAGGTGTGGGCTGCCTGCATATCAGTTCGTGTTATTCACAGGTATTACTATGCATTCGTGTATTGAGGTGGATTGAGAACTGGCTGAAGGCAGAGCTCAGAGGGTTGTAATCAGTGGTGCAGAGTCCAGCTGGAGGCCTGTAACTAGCAGTGTTCCCCCGGGGTCAGTATTGGGTCTGGTTCAACATCTTCATCAGTGACCTGGATGAGGGGACAGAGTGTACCCTCGGCAAGTTTGCTGATGACACAAAACTAGGAGGGGTGGCTGACACACAAGAAGGCTGTGCTGCCATTCAGAGAGACCTGGACAGGCTGGAGAGTTGGGCGGAGAGGAGCCTAATGAAGTCCAACGAGCGCAAGTGTAGGGTCCTGCCCCTGGGGAGGAATAACCCCATGCACTGATAGAGGCTAGGAGTTGACCTGCTGGAAAGCAGCTCTGTAGAGAGGGACCTGGGAGTCCTGGTATAAAAAGTTGGCCATGCGCCAGCAGTGTGCTCTTGTGGCCAAGAAGGCAAATGGTCTCCTGGGGTGCATTAAAAAGCATGGCCAGCAGGTCGAGGGAGGTCATCCTCCCCCTCTACTCTGCCCTGGTAAGGCCACATCTGGAGCACTGTGTGCAGTTCTGGCCCCCCCAGTTCAAGAAAGACAGGAAACTGCTGGAGAGAGTCCAGCAGGGGGCTACAAAGATGATCAAGGGAGTGGAGCACCTCTCTTACGAGGAAGGGCTGAGAGAGCTGGGACTGTTTATCCTAGAGAAGACTGAGAGGGGATCTCATCAATATCTAAAGGGCAGGTGTCAAGAGCATGGGGCCAGACTCTTTTCAGTGGGGCCCACTGACAGGGCAAGGGGCAACAGGCACAAACTGGACCACAGGAAATTCCATCTCAATGTGAGGAAAAACTTTACTTGGAGGGTGCCAGGGCACTGGAACATGCTGCCCAGAGGTGGTGGGGTCTCCTCTGGAGATATTCAAAACCCGCCTGGATGAGTTCCTGTCCAGCCTGCTCTAGGTGACCCTGCTTTGGCAGAGGAGTTGAGCTCGATGATCTCCAAAGGTCCCTTCCAACCCCAACCATTCTGTGATTCTCTGTATTTTCCACTTGTTTATTCAAATTTCAAGCTGTAATCAAATATTACCAGTTCATTCAAACCCTCTCTGTTTTGCAGTAGTTTCTGTTGACAACTTCTATTTCAGAAATGCTTGCTAGTCATTTCATAATTCAGTTTAATCTATATTTTACTGGTTTTACTAATACTTAATCACAATCGTATAATATAAATTCTAATTCTGTAAAAATTCACATTGCAATCTACAATTTTATCCTTTCCACTTCATCTCGCTAAGAAAACCAAGCCAGAATGATATGACTTTTTTCACCATAAAACCATTTTGACTAGGGTACATTACATTATATGCTGTTGATATATCAGCCTTCCATTATTTTTCCTATTTTTTTCTTTTATTTTGTTCCTGAAGCAGAAAAAGTACTTTTGCCCATAGCAGTGAAAAGTGCTGATATTTTCTGACTTACTAAGCTGCTTTTGGTTCTTTTCTGCACTTGAATAATTATTCATGTTAATTTTTTTGTATGAACCCAATTTTCATTTACCTATCATTCTTTTAATTTCTAGTTATCATTTTAGGTCATTTATATGCTCACATGCTAGCAGCTGTTTCCGCTAAAGTGCATAACCTGTCTTTGATGTCCGGAATATTTGTTTTAGACCTCTAAGTCATTTCAAATCTCTAAGGCTTAGACTGAAGTCCTCTGTAATAAGTTCTTTAGGATTTGTATTTTTAAACTCCATGGGTTTTTTCCTCTTATAATTTAGCTTCAGATCTCCACTCCCATTCTATATTTAGAAAATCTAGAAATCTAAATTTTGGGAAAAATCTAGACCTAAAATCTCTAAAAGCATCAGGGAGATTGGAAAATTTTATTCTCTATTTTGAAATGTTACCAGCATCTTGCTTGTGAACCAAGGAGCCGATACTTTTTCTTCAAAGTGACACCCAGTCATAATTACCCTAAAATGCTGGTTGGACCTGCTAGTTTTAACCTGTCAGAATTTGTGAAGGAATAAACTCCAGTTTGCAAAATGTATTTCAATATTGTGCTGTCCAAATTCTAAAAAGTAACATTTATCTTCAAATATGAACTTAATTATCAGATTGTGTGGATTCAAAACACTATAAACATCTAGTGCTGTTGCAAAAATTTCTCCCCTAGGTAAATTTAAGTCACTGAGCCTTTTTGAAGCATCTACGTTTTCAGACTTGCTTAAAATATAATTTCATTATAACACATCTAAATGTTTAATGTAATTAACTTCAGCCTTCTGTCATGTTCGTTGTTTCAGTGTCACTGTATCTTGTATAGGTGTTGTGGCTTTTATGAATAGTTTTGAAGTTAAATCTTCCCAGTTTGTAACAATTATTGCTTGAAGTAAGCATTCCTGTTGGTTTTTGCTGTCTTCAAATGTTTCCTGCCACCTGGACTCTTCCAATACGATGAAACCCCATGTGAACTATGAATCTGATTGCAATAGGCAGGAATGTTCTCCCATGGTTGTTGTCTTCTCTGCATTCCTGCCCCTGAGTCCTATAGTTTGATCCGTAAGCTACAGAAGATGCTGCCCTGTTCTTTAATTTGCTGGTGAATAAAACAGGTTACCTAATTTTAATCAATTTAATTTGTATCTTTATAAGAATTAGACTTTTTCCCAAGTTCTTATGTTAAAACAAAATCATGACTTCTGGTTATCAAAAAAATTTTAGAGGCATCAGCCTCTGTGTTACTGCCTCCCATCCTGAAGATCTGTGTGTGCTTCTCTGGTTTCAACTTCTGCACCACCTCGATGCTGTAGCCAGAGCTGGAATCTTCTCCTTAGAGCTTTATCCTGCCTGCCATTGGCTTTTGTAGTTTTGGAAGCGTGAAGTCTAATGAAGACAGGATGACTTGTTAACCAGAACTGTTAGTAGGTCTAACCAGAACTGTTGTAGTAGGTCTTAAAATCTGGAATTGAGAATGTTTCACAATTAATACATGTAGTTTGCTAATTATATATATACTTATATTCTTATACAGATGAGCTTAGTAAGGCCTAGCAACTCTCGTTTTATTGCGTGTTTTGCTAAATGTGGTTGAAAATACTGGTAATCATATTTTAAACAACTTTTCTTCTTCTTCTTCACAGCTTTTCCTTTGGCTGCAGCGAGCATGCTTGCTACTAGTTTCTTAATTAGAAGAGGTAAAGTGTAAACATACTTTGGGTTAATTTGTATTTGCTCAGATGAAATATGTTTCTGCTGTTAATAAAGTTACTATAGTAGTATAATGTCTAACCTACTTGTAATTACAAGTTTAGACTCTTCAGCTACATGACTTACAGTTCCTAAAACTAAAGAAGGAGCAAAACTTTAAAATCAAATTCATGTTCATTTTATGTTGTTTGACAAATGCAATATCTCAGTGATTATGAAACAGGATATTCTATAGTGTGTAGTAATAGTGTGTGATATGATTAAAGAGGTAATGCTTAGATCTTTATAATTTTATGGGGAATTCAGATGCTAGGGGGTTTTTAGACTTTCTTCAACATTACGTGTAAAAGAGTAACCTGCTACCTACAAACATAACTACAGTTGATGTTTTTCAGCTTAATTCTTGATAACCTAGTAATAATTACTTTGATTCCCATTTTCAGGTGTCCTAAGAGACAGCTCAAGATTTGGCTCTTTTACCAAAGTTGCGTGTAAGTAAAAGTTACATATCATTTGAGCTCGTATGCATGCCTTCGGTTATGGAGTCTGTTAAGCAGATGTAGTGATGTAATTCCTATGAGTCCGGCTGGCTGATTCACTGTCACTCCACTGTGGGCTTACATGGTACAGCTGTGTCTGAAGATAGGAGTAAATTATCTGATATGTCCAATTAATAAGTTTCACCTTCCTGCAGTTAATTCTATCAGTCGGCAACTTTTTAGCTGTGTTTCTTAACTACAGCATCTCATGCTCTAAGAACGTATTCAGCGTCAAGAGGTAGAGCTTTTCGTTTATTCACCATCCTCGAATTTGTGCAGCACGTTTTGGACAAGTTTTGTCTATAGGCTTTCCATAAAATTGTAAGATTTGAAATGTGCTTGACAAGGGTAATAGAAGAATTTAAGATAAAAGCGTTGTAAATAAACCCTGTACAAGCTTAGTTTAGATTACTTTGCCAGAGTACACCCACCCCTCCCTTCCTAATTTGAAGATCTTTATTCATGCATCTTACTTGTCCCATTCAGGCTATTTTAGTGCCTTTTTTTCCTGGACGTTATGTATGTACAATTGTAGGAAAACAGCAATTTCTTGTGAATGATATTGGATTAAGTATAATAAAAAATAAATTAATAAATTAACCTCTTAAATGTAATACGTGACAGTAGAACAGGAAGTTGCCATCTTGCCAATCTGCTCAGATACAGCCAGTTACTCTCACAGTTTATTTCAATGGGAAGAGGGTAAAACCCATGATTTGTGGTGAAGGAAGCGTTGTTTAAGTAGATAAATGAATGCGAGAGACGAGGGCTGCCATTTGTTTATGCTAAATTCTACTTTCTTTCTTTGAATGCCAAACAATTTATAACACAAATGTTTCTAGTAAATAATAGAATTATATTTCCCTGATAACTCCCCCTACACGTTTTCAGTTAAGGGCTATATTCCTCCTGTTTAATTGTTTTGAAATCAAGGGGAAGAATAAGGAGCAGCTGGACTGGACCCACTATTCTTAACATTAAGGTTATAAACCAAAATACTTCTGGCTTCTTGTTGTACACTGGTAGGCATGTGGACTTTCATTTTATAAAAAAAAAAAAATCTGTTTTGGTTGGTTTTCAGTAGGTAACTTTGTGTGATTTATGTGCATTTTAAATACGGGGATTTTTCTGGGACGTAGTTGGAGTGGAAAGTGCCTGAGTTAAGCAGTTTTTGTTTCATCCTCATATTGTTTAGGTCAGGTGCCCCTACTGTCTACAGGATCTTCCTGAAAACTATTGCCAGGGACATAGTTTACAGGTCCAAATTATGTCTCATAATTTAACTGCACATTCCTCTTGCAGCGAAATCTAATTAAAGGAAGCAGTGCAGTTGTGTTTTGGTTTATTTCTTTTTTCCCCCCCCTCCATGAGTTCTGAGAGAAGAGCATATGCAATTCCGGGCACGGCTGCTAGCTCATAGCTAGCTGATGTTAAACAACAGTAAGACAGTTCAAGATGGTTCTTGCTCTTCTAGCATCACTGATCTGGGCATACTGCTTCTGCATCTAGTGATTACGATAGTCTGTCTTCAGTAACAGCATGTGTCACTTGTGGTTGTTAGATTCTTTTTATGAAGAATATCTATGATCGATTACAGTAATGGGTCTTCTATATCTAACTAACATAGTTGAGTCGGGTCTTTTTTAGTCTCTGTCGTGCATTTTTCCTTGCTTTGACCCTCTTGGTTTTATCTGGAAGTCGAGAGGTATTTTCATTTTCTACACAGGAATTTTCAGGTTCCACGATGTTCTTCTGCCTCTAGGAATTACTCATAACTTTTCTCAGTAGCCTCCTAGGCGCTCTGACAATTTAATGGAACTTCAAGTTAGTTGTGACTGATGCGCTAAATTGACAGCATCCCCTTCAACATACTATAGAGCTATTGGTGCTCCATTCCTCTTTGGCAAAGAAGGGTAAGATCTGTATGTTCTACTTTGTGTTAGCCTGCAGTGGGACCTGGCCTCTTTCACAAATACAGAAGAAGCAGAGAGCAACAGTATCTAGCTTACTGTGCTAACTTCAAAAATGTGGATCGTCTGGCTGATAGTTCTGTAAGAGAAACCAAATATTTTAGCCAATAATTACTTTGGGTGAAACATCTTCCAGAGAGATGCTTCCACTTTCCTTGACTGGAAGGCCTCAAGGAAATGAAACTTTCTCTTTGTAATTTATGCCAACGATTCATCACCTTTGCTGCTTAGCTTTATTTTGCTAAATATTTACTTTGAATTCTTGTTGAGCCATTTTTCCTTTTAGGGGCTTGGAGTTTTTCCCTTTGTGCGTATTTTTAGCATCTGAGGTGTCTTACAATTTTTTTGACCTGCAAAACCCTTAATTTCTCATCTGTAAGCTTTGCTCATAGTTGTGGCTGTTTTTCTCTTTTGCCTTGGAAAAGGATTTTTAATGTCCTTTTGAAAATACAGAGATTAGAACAGGAATCACAATTCCAGTACCAGTACAGCAGGGAAGGGTAAAATCCCCTTCTACATTGATTCCCAGGCCATGTAATCTACAGTGTGAGGACCTCAGAGGATTGATGTTGTTGATAGTTAACTCTTTCGTGACTTAAAGATGATTGAAAGTCTTTAATCTTTGTATTTAGAAAATACTTGTTGCATATGAAAGAAGGTTCTGTTCCTTTTCTCCTACAAAATCAACAACAGAACTTCTGTTAATTGCCATTGATTCCTTCATGCTCTTTCATACTCCATTTGACCTAATCGTAAAACTTGAAGGAGCCAGTTGATGGAAATCACCAGTTTTAAGCCCAGAAAGAACTATTGTGATCGTTTATTCTTGTGTCCTGTCTAGCAGATGCAAATAGCTCAGGCACGAAATTGAAAGCATTTGCCTAGTGATTGCGAGGGTTCAGGTAATTCAGTTGTTTGCCCTCTGGCAACCGTATCATAGAATCCTCTTCGGAAGATACTGAGCCTAATCCTAAATTTATTTAGAATTCTCTTCATATTAGTGAAACCCTTTTCAAGATCTGAATGTTCTGATGGATTAAGTTAGCAGAGTTTACTACCTTTGTTTATTCCTGATTGTTTTATCATCTTTGATAGTTAAACTGTTATTTCTGGATCTTGGGGAAAAACTGATTGCAATTATTTTCCTTTTTTTGTCACCTTTCATTCATCAAGTACTAGCTGAAATCATCTGATGCGTTTGCCTTGTCTAAACCATTGCTCTATGTCTCTGGTCAGCTGTTGCGTTTGTTTTTAGTACCCTTTGTCTGCAAAAGAAGCAGAGAAGGATGATTGCTACATGGTTTTGGTTTAGATCTAAACTTGGGTTTTTTCTCATTTATTCAAGATACTGTATAACTTATTTGAAAGTTATTATTTTAAAACTACATTGAATGTTATGACTCAGCATATAAACCCACCTTTTTTTTTCTTTTTAAAAAAGTTGCTGGAATGTGCGGATACTTGGCTGGAAAGATATCCTACTTGCCAATCTGTAGCGAGAAATTTAAGAAACTGAAGGATTCCCCAATAGGAGATGTTCTACGACAAGCTCAGAGACATAGTTCACATAAGTAAGAATTTAATTCTCTTTTAAATTTAAAACTTATTCTTGAATAGGACATTTTAAACATGAACAGATCAAGGCTACGTTTGCTGTTTTCAAAGACCTTCGGAACTGCCCTTTCCCTATTTCATCCCTATTAGCCCAGATCTGCCACTTTTGGGAAGTTGTATCTGTATCAGTTGGCCAGCTATAAAACATGCGTTTTGAGCTCTTTACATACACCCAATCATTTTGAGGAGCAGAAAAAGAAACATTTTACTTAGCAAAATGTATTCCTTGTAAATTAAGATGTTTTCCTGTGCAATTTACTTACAGTAGTGTGACTGCAGAAGTTGCCTCCTTAGTTTAGAAGTAAACTAAGATAACTGAAATAAAGTAGCGTTACGTTCTGGAAGTTTTTCCCATAGTTTAGTTTGATTGAAGTAGGAAGAGGGTGGAAGTGATTTCAGTGTTTATCAAAGGAAAGAGCTCAGTAAACAATATCAGTGCAGGAAGAAGAACGGCGGTCAAACTTACTGCTGTTTGTTTAAATCTGTTACATCACTAACAGCATTATGCTGTACATATGAGAAACTCATCAGGTTCTTAAAACTATTTCCTGTTTTGTTCCAAAATGTTTTCTACCTCAAGTGGTTTTTAATTGCAAACTACTTTCGGAATATCTCACTTAAACCCTTGATTCAAAACTGGGAGAATAGTGTTTGGATAGTGAGTAGTAGTCCTGCTACGTATGTGCTAAGACCTGTGAAATCTTTATGAAGGATTTGATTAAATTCTTAAGTACTTTATAAATTCAGATTTATGACAATTTTGTCTGCAAGATTTACCTTTATTCTGAAATGTTTACATTTTTATGGTATCAAACATAGGAATTGCCACTTCATACATTTACTCAGCTATAAACTCAGCTGAATTGAAGCTGGAGTTGTCTCTTCACTTCCCTCCAGTTTCTAATAAGAAATGGTTGTCCTCATTAACTGCGTTTGCTCTGGGTGAGAAGCTGTTTAAATGCCATCAACCTTTATGTCCTTTCAACCCATGAAGGGACCAAATGTCCCTTCAACCTTTAATGGCCTGTTCTCTTGTATCTTTAAAATTCTACTTCCTAAGTGATAAATTCCGGTGGGTTTTGGGTTTTTTCTGTCTTGGTTGAATGATTAATTTAAGTTCATTCAAATTGCATTATTGTCCATACATGGTACTCTTTTAAGCCAGCAACGGAAATCATTACATTTTCATGGTCATTATATGTCTACTAGTTGATGCATTTTTGGTAATTCTGATTTGCTGTTAAAAATAGGTAGGGAGCTAAAAGATTAGTTCTTTAAAGCTGTGTTTACATATACTTTAAAAATATAATTGAGGCAATAACATGGCTTAGCTCTGCATGCTCATTGTGAGAATAAAACAAAGACTAATTGCAAATGTTTTTAATATGAAACTAAAAGCTACAGCTAAGCAGAAATTTAAAGTAAAAAAAATGACTAGACATTCTAGTGGCACCAAGTGGCGTCTGTCTTGATAGAGACGTGTTGTGTAGAGGTTTGCAGGGCCATTCTGAGTAGGTAGCAAATGCTTTAGAATATCAGGCATCAGTCTCCAGAATATTCTTTATATGATCTTACCTTTCTCTCTTAAGAGAAAATTTGTTCATGTTTCTGTTGTTGAATTCAGCATCTCAGTAAGCCTTCATCATTTGATTTCCTCAAGATAGCTCTTCATTCTCCTTTTCCCGTGCTGTTCAGTACTGATGAATTACAGCAGCTTCTAATGATGAAGGGTTTTAAATTGTAAAATCTTCCTAAAAGGCCTTTAGAAATAACTGTAGTTCATGCTAACACTAGTTACATCCTCACGCCCTGTACTGTGTTTGCGTCTGATGCTTTTTTTTTCTGTCTGAAGACTCCCTGGGGGGAGGGATTGTCATTTTTGTCTTGTAAAGTGCAAAATACTTTGTCCTTTTGTCTTTTGTTCTGGAGACTTTTGGGTATAAGATGAGTTTCTGGGAGGAAGGGAAGAGTGTTGGGATTATACAGATCTTTGCAATGTAAAGGGCGGCGGGGGGAACCCACTCCAAACTTGTTTCATGAAGGTAATTTATGTTGGGAAATAAACCATTTAAAATAGTGTTTTCTTGAACTGCACGTAATGTTAGTCTTATAGTTACATTTTTAACTTTAGTATTTCTGTATTTAATATTTAATTGTATTATTTTCCAGCCGTTCCAGTCGGAAATCTGAATTTTCAGACACACCTTCTCAGTCATTTACTGAATCTTCTTCTCCAAGAGCTGGATTCCCACTTCCTTCTAGCTATTCAGACGATTATAGTGCAACAGATAGAGCCCTCTCAAGCTATGAACCAGTTCCATTCAGTGCTTCCCTGAATGAATCTTCACCTACAGGAATTACTGATTACACTGTTCAAGGTGTGTTTGGTCTTAATATTTAGCAGTTTGTAGCAAAATTACTCTTGTGCTTCTCTGAGATACTTCTCTTACTAAACTATGTGTTTTCACCCCACACAAACATACACGGTACAATATAGTGGTTTTGAATGAAACAGCTTGAAGTTCCCAGAATTGTTTTTACACAGAAGATAAATCTCTGCAGTATTTTGTGTTCTAACCGTAAATTAAATTCAGGGTTTTTTCATGTTTTGTAGCTCTAATTGCAAGTAGAGATTGTAGTTTAACTTACAAGGTTCAATCTGTTGTGAAACTAAAGCTGCAAAAAAACTCAGCCTGGAGTTCTTTTTGATTGGAATTAAGATGAACATGCCATCTTTTCACTGCACTAAATAAACCATAGTCTCTACCGTTTATCTGCTAGCCTTTCTGAGGTTATTTCATTTTCTGCAGCGGTGGTGCTGTAACTGTATACCACTATAATTCAGTGACCTTAAGCATTTTTTTTTTTTTTTTTTTTTTATAATGTGACAAACATTTAAATCTTCGGAGAACTGAATGCATATTGTGTTCTGTCCGGCAACAGCTGATTTTCTCACGGAGAACTGAAATGGTTTTCAAGCACTGTTCTGTGCAGCTGTTCCCCTCCCTCCAGTTTGAGTTCTGACCTCAGCTATTGCAGGGGAAACACACGATCCTGAATTCAGGTCTCTCTGGTACACAAAAGAGGAAGTTCCTCTCAAATGCAGAGTTTCATACTTTGAATTGGTTTGGGTTTTTTAACTACTTTATGGAAAAGGTTTTATTTCACAAAAAAAAGCCCTTTTGTGCAACTCAATTCTAGTTCTATAAAAGTATCGGATGTAAATGTGTCAAGGAAACTGTAATTATGCTTCATCCCAAATATCAATAGTTGGTAAACCTTAATTATAGAGCCAAGATTCTGGATTTTAAATGTAGATAAAAGGATAAAATGTTTATCAGGTGACATATGATGGATGTAGTATTAATTCTTTGAAAGCAGAATTTGAAGCCTGAATGCAAACCCTTGAGCTTCACCTGGATTTCTCTTCTGAAATCATAAATATAGCAAATGTATGATTATCATAGGTTTTACATAAAGTGACCAGAAATATTTTATCCGTCAGCTACCATGTGGTTGGTTGGAATTCCATTGGGTAAAATGAAGAAAAGGAGTTAACTACCAGTCTTCCAAAGCAGTTTGACAAAATGAAAAGGATAAAAGGAGTGGATTAATTAAAGAGCGCATACATTCTCAGTTGCATTTAGAACTGCAGCTGTCGTGCTCCTTTTCATTTGGGATTGAGCTGTAATTAACTGGCGTTCTAGAACAGGTTGTAGCCAAGTTTTGGGGGGTGATGCCATTTCTAGTATTTTGGTGTTTGATTGGTTGGGTTTTTTTCTTTCAGATCCTGCTCCAGTTCCAGAAGAAAGTCGTAAAAAGAAAGGCATCACATACGAGGAATTAAGGAATAAACACAGAGAGACATATGAGGTAATGCTACCACCAAAGGCCGAAACTCCAAGCAAGTTTTCACAGGAAAAAACAGCTAAGGAAGGTAATGTACTGATTTATAGGAATGTATAGTAAATTCCAATATTGGCAATAATGTTAAAAGTGGCGTAATTCTGCTTACCCTTCAAGCAATTTATTTTTACAGTATCTGCAGTTATCTCATGCGTGATGTGATCTGCAGTTTCATATTTCACATTACTTTGTTTTTCAAAAATAGTGATCTTCCAATAGCAAATTATAACTCCTCTTCTCTAGCCGTATTGCTTGGTGCCAGACTGAAAATCTCGTAACTTTTGGCTTATCGAATATATCGAGCAACCTCTTTCAGCCAGGATTCTCTGAGCTCAGAGGTACACTGAAGAGGTTTAGCTTTGGAAGGGGGTGTATGTTTTAGATAGCATTGTTCTCTCAAAATAGAGCACATGGTTGATGGTTTTGAAGGGAGGGGGTGTATTTATTTTTATGAATTGTTTCATGTGGAATTAGAGGATTTCTATAGAGGCATTGTTTGTAGAGGTTCATTTTCTACATTAAAACTCAAAGGAAGGAAACAGTATTTGGCAGCAATATTGAGATTTGTTTGCACAGTGAAAAACAAAACTTTACACAGCAAAATAAGAATGCAACATCCTGAAGAATAAGATGCCATTCAGTCAACTCTTTGACTCAATCAGCTTTTTGAAAAGGAGATACAAAAGTCATTCATAATTGCTTGCTCTAGGGCTTTTTTATTTAGCGTGGCATCTGTGAAAATGATGTTAGCAAGAGGAACATTTAACGCACTGCTGGAATAGTCAGCTTGAATCCCTTGGGTTTGTCTGCAGTGTCCAGTCTTGTCAATCACGTTGCAACAAGATTTGTAGGAACAGTTAACGACTCCTATCAGGCATAACAAGCGGTAATAAGTATAGAAAAGTATACTCATGCAAAAGGTTTAGAAGCAATAATAGTAAGCTTTGGAACAGTGTTGCTTAGGAGCGTCAGTCTGTTTTCATGCTTGTGAATTACTTTCTCCAGATCATCTGTCTTTGGACAGATTACAATCAATTATTGGGTAGTGACTTAAATCTGTTATTTCAAGGATGAAAGCCTTTTTTCTCCTATCACGTGACTATGCCGAATGAGACATTAAAAAAATATTGAAGCTGTAGTTTCAGATACTTCTAAATTCCATCAGCTGACATTCCGTTGATTTACACAACGTTTCTTTTTCAAGATATTTCTTCGCAAATTGAAAGCCTACGCATGTCACTTGAAAACCATACACAGAAATCTTAGGCAGCATTCTGCAAACCTTGCCGTGTTCCATAGCAAACCTTGTGGCCGTGAATTGAGCATTATGCATTCATTATTTTATTTTTAGTTATTTGAGGTCTATGAAAGATCTCTCTAAAACGTTTATCAAATATTGCGTTCTGTCTGTTATGTTTCTGTGTTCCGTTTCATGGTTATACTCGGGCTTTGAGAATAGAACTGCACTGAGCAGCACATGAGTTTTGTAAACAAACTTTTAAGAGCATCTCTGTTATTTTTAGGGAAAAAGAGTAAGGAGGGAATACAAAACTTCAGAAATGTTTTACAAGTGGAAGCACATTTAAATCTACGGTTCAGGAATTCTACTGGTGTTGCGGGCTAAGATCTGATTTAGCTTCTTGTGTCACACTGGACGTGTTACTTGTCGTATGCCCGTTCATACGTCCTGAGTCGTTACCCCTTTGTTCATCCTCTTATCTCTGTGTCCTAGGAACCAGGCTAGCAAATAGGAGATGGTGGTTTCTGCCCTCTGTTGCAAGGACGTAAGGGAAAACAAACCACGTTTAAACCATTTTTAAGCAGTCCCTAATTTCCATCTGCTGGTGCCTTCTCCCTTCCTTGTAGCCGTGCAAACACGTGCACCTGCATAGTGATCTGGACTGGACTGAGTTCCAGGGAATGAGCTCAGGCTGCTCAGCTGCCACCGTTAATAGAAACGGGAATCGAACTGTACTTCGAGAGAGCTTCTTTTGTGCCTCACTGCGATGTCAATCAGCTTAAAAGAGATTTGTCAGCGTATTATGTTAATTTTGCTGACATCTCACTGAAACAAGGAGCATGCATTCTGCTCTATTCCACTGGTTCTACTGCAGATAGGTATTAATAGTCAGTGGGCTTAGTAATTAACCTGCAAGCAGATTTATAAAAGGGGTGCCTGACGAATGTCAGCATTCCTACTGGATCATGTAGATCCATCCTTTGCCCTGTCAGTGATGGCAGTCACTTACAGACTGCTCATCAGGAGATCTTCTCACTTTCCAGTCGTTGTTCAGTTATGCATGACACACTTCTGAATAAATCGGTTAAGACCAGTACCCTGGCGGGTTTTTTTCATTCTCTGACTCACTCCGATGCTGAAGGAAGCTGCTAAATAATAACGGCTGAGTTGTTTCCTAGTAGAGATTACTGATTTTTGTTTGTTTGTCTTTGAATGTGTTTTCAACTATCCTGAATCCATCCAATTGTGCACGTAACGAGATTATGTAGCCACATTATTTATCATAACATTCCTTGCCTGTTTCCTCCAATTGTCTTTGTTTCATCCACATGTTACATTTGTTTCAAAGTAATTACAAATTTGGTAGAGCAGGAATTAGCACAGTAGGCCTCTTGACTGAATATTAATTCATTAAAGAATAATGATTAACAAACTCTTCTCCCCATTTATTCAAAAGTAGCTTTAATTAGGTGTCTCTTGTGCTGTGACTGATGCTCTCCCCACTCACCACTTAAAACAATAATGCATTTCATCCTACTTTTCGGCGTTGTATAAGATAAAGTTTTGTGGTTAAATTGTCATGTGTGACTACTTTTTCTTCTTTTCTTTAGTTAAAGTAAATAAATATGGAGATACCTGGGATGAGTAAGAGCTGAATGAAGAACTGAAGAAAATGATCTCCTGTCAGCGAACTTGAACTTCATCTAGATTAGTCACGAGTGTCGGCACCTTTGGTGTGTTCTGCCAGGCACAGCTACTAATAAATGAAGAGAAAATCCTGACTTGCCAGAAGATTAAAGGCTTTATCTTATTTTTTTTTTCTTTTAAATTTCTCCTAAGTGGCAAGTGAGGCTATTGTGAGGTGTCATGACTATAAAACATTTGTGCTATTGTTTAAG
Source organism: Rynchops niger (assembly GCA_013400035.1). Classification (NCBI taxonomy): domain Eukaryota; kingdom Metazoa; phylum Chordata; class Aves; order Charadriiformes; family Laridae; genus Rynchops; species Rynchops niger. The sequence goes on from VXBH01009374.1 coordinate 189,277, forward strand.
AATGAAAAGGGTAACTAATTATAGCAAAAGATGTATAGCAAAAGGTAAAAATGTATGTAAATAAATGGAATCACATGTATTGGGAAGGGAAAAATATCTGAATCTTCTCAAATTTTCGAGACTTGCATTAAAAGTTACCTGTAGAACTCACCTCTCACTTTGTTTTGTCTGAAAGGGGTATTCTGGAAACCTCAAATAGTTGTCATGCTTGGGTAGTAATGTCTGGAATACCACTGTGAACTCTCTGGGGGGAAAAGGGCTGAGGAATGTAACTGGACACCTAAGTGAACATACTTAACTGTTTTTCAAAACTGTACTGGCTCCATCTTTACACTAATAGTGTGACTTGCCCACACCGTGTCTCTTAAGGCAATCATTTCAGAAGAAAATGATTGAATGAAGCTGCAGTGATTTAAAACAGCTATATTTAAGTGCAGAACGTTAATTAACCCTGACAAACCTTGGTGAAAGTTTGAATGGTGTCTTGACTGTTAACATTAGGTTTTGTGTACTTAGCCTTATTTCTCTGTTTGTGCACGTCATGACAAAAACCCCACATTCATAGAGAACAGATCTGGATCGATGGACTGTTGCTTTATTACTGCCTGTAAGCAAAGCGCTACCTTGGCGAAACTACTGAAGAGTATTTCCTAGTGTTTGCAGTGTCTGCTCTGTCTCCGTCAAAATGTTGTCTGCGTTGGTGATTCTTGTATTCTCAGCTCTGCTGTTTCACCTCGTGGCGTTGTGTTTATCTGGGGCTTTTGCCTGTAGGTGAGCAAAAACCATGATGAAGTTTATAGCGTAAAAGCATTCTTGGTGTCCTTGTTGGAGATGAAAAATAACTTACCTACCATGATGAAAATGCTCAAAGACCTTATTGATTTCGTGGACTGGCAGCAGAGCAGCATCAATGAGATGATTATTTTGGGGGGATAGAGAGCAATCAGCTGAACCGAGGAGGAAAAAAGAGGGAAAGGTGAGAATGCTTAAAAAGCCAAATACTACTTATAATAATCAAAATAGGAAGATTACTTTGAGAAAAGCTGATCTTCTAAAAAAAGGAATGTGCAAATCAGATAATCTTGAAGCTGTATCAAAAATTTGACTTCTAGAGAATGTTTCTTGTGGCTGTGAGAAGAAACACATGAAGTCTGCCAGAATTACACTGCGGTGTTTTTTATTGCACTGTTCCAAAGCTGATTAAATTTATCATGAAAATACTCACAAAGGTTCTTAGTTGTGATTTATGCACATAACAGGAGGCAGAAGATTTAGATGATAAAACTGGAGCAGTTTTATTTTAAACTGTGGTGGTGGTTTTCCCTCTGCAAAAAAGAAGAAATGCTTTTTCTTTCGAATGAATGAAATTTTTGGAGAAATGAGAAGTCTCCAACTGAGAAAACGCAGGATCAGGCTTACAGCATTGAGGAAGTAGCAACACCTAGAAGACACAAACTATTGAACAATAAGCTTGCCAATTAAAATTATTTTATTTTGGGGGATTTGGGATAATACTGGATTTTCTTAAGTAAAAGAATGTAAGGGTATAGTAACTTTTTTTTTTTTTTTTTTTTTCCTTCTCAGGAATCTTAATGCATGCTTATGCTGCACGTCGATTATTTGTGTAAGGGAATGACCATCTCAGGAGCTGACTAGGTGAGTTAATGTAAATAAATACCTCTGCAGTGTGGACACTCCACTGAAAAGTGAGATTCCCTCTATTTCTCAACATTCCCTGTGAAAGTCACTGTTGGGCCAGTAAACTGGCGTATGTGTAATCAAGTATTTAATAATCCGCTGGACCCCTGGGTGGGGTTGAAGGCCTTATACTCCTCTTCCTGGCCATACTCCGCTGCTCAATCTGGGGGCATTTGCTGCGCCACACACCAGGATGGGTACGGTTGGGTATTTTGTACGTATTTTGTCTTTTTGTGTACTCAGAGTGATTTGTGTGTTTGCCCTCCTGACCGAGCCTGACTGGGGACCAGCTAGTCCACAACAGCCACAGAGGACAGAGGATTTAACTCTGTGCCATTAAAGTGCTGAAGTGCACTTCAATTAAAGTGCTGAAAAAGCATTTAATGCCTACTTCAGACCCAGCTCTCGCAAATCACAGTGTTTGGAGAATACTCATTTTTTATGCTGGTAACTGATAATTAGCAGTTAATACGATTATCACAGTTCATACGATTATCAGAAGGGGACTGATCAGAAGGGGAATGATCTGAAAAGGGGACTTCCTTCAAAGCATCTTGCCTCGAATTAATATTTTAGGTGAGCGAGCACAGCAGTTTATATAAATTGTATTAGATTTTTTTTCCCTTTCTTTGTGGAGAAAATAAAAGGCATATATCATATACAATTGTTGTTGTTTTAAAGGTTTGCTGTCTGTGCTTAAGGTAACATTGCGCATGCATAAGCTTTCCCAGTTGAATATCATGTTTTCACGCTATTGCATCTAGTTAGTATCTCTTGGAGGACGTACTTTTTTTCATCCTTAGGAACAAGCTGGATTTATCATCAAATAATTTAAAATTATTTGGCTTTACATCATGTCCTTCATAAGCATTAAATACTGGAGAGTTCACACTCGTAGCTGTTAATGTAGTAGGGTATTGCAAAGTGGTGTTTTGTGGAAGTTGGGTCGCGTTCAGTTTGCCGTGGCACCGCGCACGTTGATGCCCTGATTCACTAAGTAGCTGTGGGAATGCAGTCTTCGGCCTCCCCTTTTCCTCCACGTCTTCCATTAGTACCACTTTTCAGAGTGGGTTTTTTTCCAGTCTCCCGATTTTGTGGCAGCTACTCCGTTACCCCCGAGCAGCTTCCTCGTACTGCGCTTACGCGGCTTTGGGGGATTTTTAACTGAATCCAAGTGTCTGCGAGCTGATGGCAGCGTTATTGTCACTGAAAACCATGTGTCCAGATATAAGGGATGAGCAAGAACGGAGAATGCATGAAGAAAGAAATGCATGACAGACCCTCTTGGTTTATGTTTACATGTATTTCCAGCTAATACACTATGTGTTTTTCTTAATTCAGTAACCAGGCCAGCTGTTTTCCTGGAATATATCTCTTCAAAACCCACAGGATTTCACTTTGTGATTACCATTTGTATTTCCAATCATGTACGTTTACAATCTGACCTAACCACAAAGACAGTAGCATTAAAAAAGACTTGTGAAGTTGTCCAATGGGCCGTCATACCTGTATGTTCGTTAAGAAATGTGAATTAACTCAATATTTATTGTACAGCTAAGTAAATTTTCTTTTATTCTGCAAAATAAATTGTAACTGCATAAAATTAGCTTATACCTTAAATCAAATACCAGGAAATGAGGCTGAATGCTTCATTATGAACATTTCTAGAAAAGCTTTACAGTAACTGCTTTCAAAATGCCTTCAAACTCTTTTAAAAATAAGCAGTTGCGTGGAGCTAGTAGCATTATCCTCAAGTCAGTTGTTACTAACACGCGTGAAGGCAGAGAGAGGGTTGTGAAAACGCACCTCAGCTCTTTAACAGCTCTTAAAATCCAAAAATCCTGCTCCTGAATGTCTTTGTCTTTCCCCAAATCAGCGGGCGCAGTTGGAGTCGGGAGTAAGTAGACGATCTGAGCTTTCCTGGGGTTGGTTTGCACTAGAGTTGTTTGGAACACATCTACATGAAAGAGGAAAGCGTAAATGAAAAGCGATTTGATTAGCTTCATTAACGTTAAGCAGATTTGCAGAAGCCTGGGGAAATCATATGTACTATTCCCCACTGAACCCACAAACCCCTCGCCTCCTTGAGATTCAAGAAGAAATCCCGACTTGTTGGCTGTTTGCTGGAAGCCAAGAGACGTGTTTGTTTTCCCCATGCTGGACTCCTCATTTGGGGGCCCTTAATGAGGACCTCGTCTAACCCGTACGCGCCCCACTCAGTTCCTCTGCTCTCATGCAGACGCCAAACCTTTCCCAGCAGGGCTTTGCTTGCACCCAGTCTTTCCCGCTTCCACCCAGAATAAGTTCTCTCTCCCATCTCTGAAGTGAGACAATAGCGCTAAAAATACCCCTTTACTTTTTGCAGTTTGGTTTGTAGAAATCGACAAATGGTGTTTGGATTTTAATCTCAAAGCAATAAATGGGACAATTTGCATCTTGTTACTATTTTGGGCTCTTACCTTGGGTCTGTTCATGCGGGTTTGCACTGGTTGAGCTGAGCCAGTGCAGGTTTGGACACAGATATGCCTCCAGCTTATACTTGAAGTATTTCTTTGCTAATGTAGGAACTGGATATAAACCACCAGCACCAGGCAGAAGTTTTGAGGCATCTTTCAGTAGCTGCATTAGAACCTGAACCAAGGAATACCAGGGGGTCTTACACGTGAACGACCTTGGCCAGATTTTCAGTTCATAAGACCATCAAGTGAATCATTCTTTCCAAATAATGAAGAAAATAAAACTACTCCTGTTTTTATTTAACCAAAGTCAAGCAATGTAGCAAGTCCAGAAATGCATCCCTGCTCAGGTTATAAGATGCAATGACAAATAAATTCTTGGATCTAACAGCTATTGAGAGAGCTGCTGGAGAGCAGATGACAATCCCTTGGGGACATAATTTGTATTTATTTCAGATAAATGAAAACAGTATAATTCTTAAAGAATCAGCCATTAACGGCCATGATTTAAAGCATGCGTTTCTGTTTGTTCTCTTTAACGTTAATGAATACCAGTTACTATGCTACTTATATATTAGTTCTTTAATACTTATCGCTTGTTTCTTCATTTTTTTTGATTGAGGAATACAAAACTTCCTGAGATTTTAAGATACACAGCGGAGTGGTAATACATAGTTTCAACACAGAGGCATAACGCCGCCTGTTTAGCAGAAGCACAGGAGGAGAGCTTTGCGAAACTAAGGCAGAGTCTTGTATGCGCCACTCTCCTAATGGGATACTGCAGTAAACAAAAAAGATAATGTACGATAAAAGACATTGCACAATCTCTGATACAAAGGATATTCACTCAAATACAGCTTCCACTTATTCGTGAAATGAGAGAAAAACCTGTGAAGATGAAAGAGAAATGAAGAGTTTGATAGGTTCCCTTTGCCAAAACTCAAAGTAAATTACTCAGGATTAAAAATCCATAGCGTATAACCATTGTGGCGGTGTTTTTCCAGTTGCTCAGTGATGATGTAGGACTCTATTTTCAGGAACTGCTTCTAAAACCAAAAATTTTTTACTCATGTGGAATGCTACACGTTCTTTTCTGCTCTCTCTAATCCTCAGAGGAAGCACATCTCTAGTGCATTAGATTTTTTTCTTATTAAGCTAAAATTAGGTTCTATATAAACCTAATGCCAAAATAAATAATTTTCATAGAATCATAGAATGGTTAGAGTTGGAAGGGACCTTAAAGATCATCTAGTTCCAACCCCCTGCCATGGGCAGAGACACCTCCCCTAGACCAGGCTGCTCAAAGCCCCATCCAGCCTGGCCTTGAACACCTCCAGGGATGGGGCAGCCACAGCTTCCCTGGGCAACCTGTTCCAGTGTCTCACCACCCTCACAGTAAAGAATTTCTTCCTAATCTCTAATCTAAATCTCCCCTCTTTCAATTTAAAACTGTTACCCTCGTCCTATCACTCTGCTCCCCGATCAAGAGTCCCCCCACATCTCTCCTGTAGCGCCTTTAGGTACTGGAAGGCTGCAATAAGGTCTCCTTGGAGACTTCTCTTCTCCAGGCTGAACAACCCCAACTCTCTCAGCCTGTCCTCATAGCAGAGGTGCTCCAGCCTCTGATCATCTTTGCGGCCCTTCACTGGACCCATTCCAACAGGTCCATGTCCTTCTTGTGCTGAGGACTCCAGAGCTGGATGCAGTACTGCAAGTGGGGTCTCACCAGAGCAGAGTAGAGGGGCAGAATCCCCTCCCTTGACCTGCTGGCCATGCTGCTTTTCCCTCAGTGAAGCCATGTTGGCTGTCACCAATCTCCTCCTTATTTTACATGTGCCTTAGCATAGTTTTCAGGAGGATCTTGCGGGGCACAGATGTCAGACTGACTGGCCTGTAGTTCCCCAGGTCTTCCTTTTTTCTCTTTTTAAAAATGGGGGTTATGTTCCCCCTTTTCCAGTCAGTGGGAACTTCACCGGACTGCCACAACTTCTCAAATATGATGGATAGTGGCTTAGCAACCTCATCCACTAGTTCCCTCAGGACCCTTGGATGAATCTCCTCAGGTCGCATGGACTTGTGCACCTTCAGGTCCCTTAGATGGTCTTGTACTTGATCTTCTCCTCCAATGGACAATTCCTCATTCTCACAGCCCCTGCCTTTGCCTTCTGTGACTTGGGCAGTGTAGTCGGAGATCTTGCCAGTGAAGACAGAGGCAAAAAGTCGTTGAGTTCCTCAGCCTTGTACATATCCCAGGTGACTGGGTTTCCCGTTTCTTTCTGGAGAGGGCCCACGTTTTCCCTAACCTTCCCTTTATCACCAGCATACCTGTAGAAGCTTTTCTTGTTGCCCTTGACATCCCTGTCAAGATTTAATTTTATCTGAGCTTTAGCTTTCCCAACCTGATCCCTGGCTGCTCTGCTCAATTCTGTTGTTTAAATATAATTGTTAATCTTAACTATCTTAGGATAACTAGCATTTTAAAACAGTGAAACTAATACAGAAAATGGTGAATTTGGTTGCAGTAGCTGATGCCTAAACATCAATAATGGTGAGCAACCTGATCTAGTTGAAGATATCCCTGCTCACTGCAGGGGGCTGGACTAGATGACCCTTCCAACCCAACACATTCTGTGATTCTATTAACCATGTCTAAATCATCTTCTAAATAAGCCGTGCTAAGTAGAAAACCCTTCTTCTGGTACAGCTTTCTGCAGTCAGTGTATACGTGCTTGCGTTGAAGAGCCAAGTGTGGTTTTTAGGGTCCCCTTAGATTTTAGGGAGGAGTGCATACATTTTCCCTCTCTTACCCTGGACGCGCGAGATCACGTGCAGCCGTCAACAGACTTTGAAGGCTGCGTTGTGGACACAAGTCATGCAGCGTGCTGCGGGAGCAACCAGTAAAGAAGAAGGAGCCCGTGCGAGCTCTCGCTGTGCAGGGAGAAGGAGGGGGGAGCGCAGACGGGGAGGAGGCCGGGCCAGCAGAGCAGCTGTCTGAGCGGTGGTCCCACCAGAGCTGCCAATTGCTCAGCCTACAGCTGGAGTGAGTGAAGAGCAGGTTTAAAACATGCCTCTGGGAGAAAACTTTAAAGCTGTTTCTTGCTCTGAAATACCTGAGCTTGCCGATGTGCCTAACCAACACAGAGTTGCTGCTCAATGCTCAAAAGCACACCTACGTGAGAAGTAACGCTTAAAAGCTCAGGTAAGTGGGGTTTTTAGTGCAAGGCTCTAGCGTCTGCTCTGGAAGTGCCATTGCTCTCCAACCATCTCTACGTCAAAGACAACAGGAAAAACCTCCATTCCCACTCTAGTATTTTTTACCCTTCATCCACAGAGAAAAGCACTATATTGTAAGTAAAATGATTTAAAGGTGTGTTTTCTCAGGAATTTTAAATCTTTTGCTGTCTGCATGTGAAGATGTTTCAGTCTCCACTCCTAGGTATTCGCTACTTGAGTTATATTTCATATGGCAAGGCTCTTAACTCGGTTTTTCAAAAGCTGTTAAGAATATAAGAATCACCGTAATGGTCACCCTGCCTCCCATGCTGCCTAATCTCTAGAAGGCTAAGCTCTAGAAGGAGATTCTTCACCGGTGTGCCCTCCTGACGTCCTCTGATCAGAGCTGAGGAGCCTCCTGAGACAAAGGTTGCATTTGTGTCACACAAATCCAGATGTTTCACAGTCACCAAGCTTCTGAGTGGATGGTGCCTTTTGGAGCCATTTTTTCATTTCCAGCATCTCCTGTGTCAAGAAGATCCACAATGGAACTGTGCTGTATAAAGAAGTGCTTCTTTTCTGTTTGCCTTAAATCTGATTTCACCAAGTGCCGACTGGTTGTCATTTTATGAAAATTGGCAATTATTCGCTCCCTATTCATCTTTCACACCGTTACAGATATCATATTCCTCACCTTGAGTTGTTTTCAACCTGGAAAGTGAGTTCCTTGATCTCTTGTGAAGAAACCATTTTGTACCTCTGATCTTCCCCCCTCCTCCTTTTTGTGTCTCTCAGCTCTGTTGTACGCTTTTTGAGATGGATTGGAGGCACCACAATATTCAAGATGAGGACACACCACTGAATTGCTCCGTAGTATAATCTATTTTTTCTCCAACTTTTTCCTAGGAATTGTTAATGTTCTACTTGCCTTTTGGCTGTCATAGACCACTGATCTGATGTCTTGCAACTATGCAAAACTATGCAAAATGACTCCCAGATCTCTGTATTGAGAATGTCAGAGTCATTTAAAACCAATGGTGTGATGCAGTTCGTATTTTTCCCTGTGACAATGACGCTTATTACTCAGTCTCTCAGTATTGACATTTTTTTCCTAGCTCTTCTATCATTCTGTCATCAAGAAACTTAGTCATGTTTTCCTTTATCAGATTATCTGCTAAAATGTTGACCAGATGCCCCCTGGCATGTCCCCAGAAGCCATATCAAGCCTTTTAGACTTTACATTGGCCTCAAGAACCATCTCATTTGTTTCTTGAGAACCTCATTTTCTTAAGAGACTTATTAAAAAAAAAAAACACAAACAAACAAGGAAAAAAACCATCCCATACCAAAGCATGTGCACAGCATGGAGTAGGTCCCTTTTTTCCCAGGTCCGCTCTTTCAAAAAAACATTAATATATTTGTAAGGCTGTGGAAGCTGTAATGATTCTTCTTAATATGTCATAGGTATACTTATAGCACTTCAGGACTTTACAGAGCGACCTGTTTTAGAGGGGATTCCTCAAGTGAAGCACACGCTTGGGAAAACAGTACACTTTATAAACGCTAAGGCTGTAAGTAAAAGTGGCTTAGTATTTCCAAGATGTGGAACTACCGCAATGCTGATGTCAGAAGTTGGAGCCCTTTTTTTGTCTCTCTCAAACGGAGCTCCTGTGCGCGATGCCAAAAACGAGTTGGGTGAGTGGGACAAATTACCAGCAGCTCTTCCACTGGTAGAAACAGTCGCAAGGAAGAAGCTGCTGCTCCCAAATTAGCGTTGCTGTCAGAGGTACCAGAGCGGCGCCTGAGCCAGCTGCCCCTTCATATGTCCTGCTTGGCCTGGGCCAGCATGTTACTCCTGCCCCACAGCTTCCTCTCTTCTTACCAGCCCGCCCCAGAGCCCTCCCCTCCCATTGCACAGTATGTCCCATTCTCATGCCCCATTATCTCATTCTGCTCTCAAAATGCAATAAAATAAGCCCCAAATCTTTTTTTTTTTTTTTAAATAGGGATTTATAAAAACTCGGATAGTGACCTTTCATCTCCACTTCATTCCCAGTTTTAGAAGAGAATTATAGACCAGCTGGCTTGCCTAAAGTCCAACCACTAAGTCAGGACTTAAATAGGAATGTGCTTTGTTTTCAGCCTACAACTGCTTTCTCTTCTAAATCACAATTTTTTATTTTTTTTTTTTATTTGGATTGAATAAAGTATTTGTAAAATTATTTCAAATAGCTAATACGGAAGTCCCTAAAGACAAGCAATCTAATGCATCTGTTTGAGGTTAATGTCATTTATAGCTTTCCTCTTCTACATTGACCCTTTCTCTGTTCATAATTTCATAAACTGGATTGAGGCTTACATAAAGCTACTCGCTTTGCGTGCATTACAGCTGAAAGATGTATTTTGTTTCTTGATTTTAGCAAGGACATGGACTTCAACAAGGCTGTGATATTCCTAAGCACACAGTCAAACTCCCTAGTCTCTGGGTGAATGGACTAAGCTTTATTTTCCGGATACAAATGATTAATAGGAAGCTATGTGTTCATTGGATTTTTTTAGCCTTTTTGTAACAGGTTCCTGGCAAAAGGGAATGCATATCCTATTATTAGTACAAGAAAATACTCAGAAAAGTTTTAGCACTATATAAACAATGCTTGATCCTTCATAAGGTCAACTATTTTTCCTCCTGGTGATCTCCTTCTCTCTTATTCCAGACTAAAATAAAGATTACAGAAGCAACTGATTACCTTAAATCTTTCCCTATTTTTTTTCTTAATAGGCCACCCCTAAACTCAATGTATTCAACTTCTGCTTCAATTAAAACCAAATTCTTTAACCTACTTGTATGGAATGCATGATAGTCAACATAGCTCATTACATTGTGCATAATTACTACAAAACTGCTGTACTAACTTACAGTTCTTAGAGCACTCTTTGTAAATCCTCAGGAGTTTCTCTTCCCAAGTAGAAAAATTATGAGGGTCTGGCCATGAGAGCACATGAGGTTTTGTCCAGCTCTTCCTGTCTTCCTTTTGCATAAAGTAATAATGTAAAATAATCAGTAAGCGTTTAAATGTTCCTTTCTGCATCATGCAGCATAACTACTACCACCCCAACACCGGCTTTCTTATAAAACTTCTCCTGTGAACTACAAGGCACTTTTTCAGGTTTCTTTGTCAAATCTTAAGAAGCTTAAAAGTTTAACGAGGTCCTGTAAACAATTCAGTGCTAAAAAATCCAGCATCTGCCTGATTCCACCCCCAGAACACACACCCAGCCACCAGGAAAATTCCAACACACCTGTAAGTCACAGCACAATGGAAGCCAGTTGGCTCCGATTTTATCAAACTGAATAACGTGGTGCAGAATGTGTTGTGAGTCTTCCCTATCCTTTTGTAGCTGGTGCTTTTGGGAGAGTCAGTTAACTTAAACTGTACATGATTTTAAAATTTTTAAGTTATATTTAAGAAATATTGCAACACCATTACTACCTAATTATAAAGGTCTGTAGCCCAGCTGCACGCTTGACTAGCTTGTTGGTCGTGCAAAGCAGGAGAAACTGTATTTTAACAAAATTAAATAACAGCCTTGCCAAAACAAACCCCCTCTTATTTCTCAATTCAAGGAGTATTATGTGGAGCCTGACACCTGACAGGCTTAAATAATTATTTGGCCATAAATCCTCTGAAGTACAGAAAAATGCTTTTAAAGGCCTTCTAAAGAACAGTTTGCTCATAAGCTGTGCTTGTTATTCCTTTCACGTGCACAAATTTAGTGCTTCTTAGATTCACAAACAGCCTTTTTTCATAACAGTATCATAGTAACTCATGAACTTTTATCCACACAATTAGCTAATCAGAGTATTGCCTCTTGCAAAGTATGGGAATAAATTTGAAAAAAAAAAGGAGACAATAATTTTTATATAACAGTACATTTATTACAGCAAATAACAGGAAGCCTGAACCAAATTACACGTAAAGCAGTTAAGTAGCTAAGTTGTAACCTCTGGAGGTAACACTGATCACAAGCACAACCTCTGAGAATCTGACATGAAAGGTCCTGGTCCTCCGTCACATCCATCAATCTCCTCAGCATCACATGGATGTAATGGCTTGCCTCAGATGATAACCCAGGCATGACTACCTTTGGTGCGGTTTGTTGCTGTTATCTTGACAGCAGGGAAAGTAGCTAAGACATGTCACCATGCAAGTTTTGCTGGCTATCGCAGTACACCCGTGATAATTACATTACTTTCATAAAGGAGGTTGACTTCTCTGTGGTTGTGTAACCCTCTCTCCCTGTAGCCCCAGCTGAAGGCTCCCCAAGGCTTACCTGCCTGTACACCAAGCATCAGCTCTGATAAAGCACAGCTGCCCACCCTTGACTCAGACAGCTGAGAAAGAGCTGTGGGAAAAGTCTGTAGAAAGGTAAAAAGTGTACAATTAAAGCCTCTGTTGAGACAGGGGTTCTTAGCAGCTCATGAATTCAAGGGGGCACACACCAATTTGAAAAGTATAAAATCTTAAAGGAGTAAAAACCAGGGAGGCTAGTAGTCTAACCCTTCTCCTCCTGCCTGGTGGCTGCCTGGCTAGGAAAGACTCCCCAGGTGCCTTACCTGGGTGGTGAGTATTTAGCCTAATAGCTTGTAAAACGTAAATTTTACATTCTGTATATCCTACTTGCAGAATCTCTTTGTGCCTAAGTAAAGATGCCCAAAGAAGCTGGTTCAAAAGAGGGATACTAACTACAGGCATAGTATAGAAGCAAGCAAGCAAGCAAGCAAACAAACAAAAAACCCCAACCACAGAAGGCAGGCTTCATCAACTGATAGTAAAAACCAAACTTTTCAGTAGCTGTATGTTTGAGTTCCATGTGAACACCATCACTCTGGTTAGGGGAAGCGTCTGCTTTTGATTTCCTGAGATATTTCACAGAAGTTTGTGTGTCATGCTGTTTGTAGAGAGCATGTGCCACCTCCTCAACATCTACTAGCCTTGGACTGCATGCAGACCATAAACTGTTATAAAATATTGTATCTTCTTGTTCATTACGAATGTGGCACGTGCTTTTGATATCCCTGGCAAAATGGATTTTTATGTAAAACTGTCCTGTTAAAAGTCGGTTCAGCACAGTAACCGCAGTGTGACGATATCCTAATGAACTTCTATCTTAGTACTCTTAAAACAGTCCTTAAACAAGAAGTAAGCTCGGAGGCTGAACAGCTGCTTAACTGCAAAATCATTTAGACATCCTCGCACTCTTTCCTTTAGACATACAAGACAAACATTCCAGCATCTGCCGTTTTCCTTGCTACACAAAGTATTGCCAGCGTCTAAGTACAATAGACAAATTTAATTTTTCAGCACTAAGAGCTACATTGCATTGACGGGAGGAAAATAAACCAAAACAATCGGAGAAGAAAGACAACAGGAAAAATCGAAAAGGGCACTACAAGAAACTGGTATTTACCTAACATTATGTAACTACTTCAAATAAGCCGATTTACACCAAATCAAAGACGTTATTTCTTCTCTACAGAATAAAGCCTTGAAAGAAGAAGCTGATCTATAAGATTTTCATCATCTTCACCACACCTGTAAATGGAACGAAAGGACCAGTTCCTCAGCTGAGTGGCACCTTGTTTTCAATGTGATATGAGCAGCTTCTTGGTGATTTCTCGGAGAACTCTGCAAAGTCCTTGAGGATAAAGGACATTATGTTTGGACTCATCAATATGAGTATAATTTTATCTGGGTGGTCCTCCTAGGCAATGCCAGAGCTTGTGATGTATGCTTAGCACAGATAGCGGTGAGGTGTGCCCGGCAGGGTCTCTGTACATTTTTAGAGCATAGCATGCTAAATTAAGAATTTTTATTAAAATATAAAAGAGGTTAGGAAGTTACTTTTCACTGTTTAACAGTACAGAAAACAATATAATGTTTACAGTATTTATTTTCCTAAGTTTCCAACACCTGTCCATCAAAACTGATTTCTGGCAAATTCAAAATATCACACAAAAGCCATATATAACGGCTTTCTTCTTGCAGCAATTAAAATTTGAAAGAAATACCCTTACATTTGTTTTCAGACTATATTTCTGACTAAACTTTCTAGCCCTTTTAAAAAACAAACAAGAAGATCTAAGTGGCTAAAGAGTGCAGCAATCAAGGTCTTTGATGAACATTCGAGGTGGAACAGGGAACAAGTTTCACAGCAGAAATTCCAGGACCCCTTGCAGAAGGAAAACAAACAGAGGGGCCTGTGGCATCCTGCATTCTTCCCTTCAGGCAGCTGTAAGACTCCTGTGTATTCGAGACAATTTGGAATTTATTTAAAAGCTAATTGGTACTTACACACCAGAAAAAATATTGTCAGCTCACAGAGGAAGGCGGAAAAAGGGAAAAAGCTGAAAAAGAAAATGTGTTTGGATTTAGGGTTCGGAAAGCTCCAGCTCTGACAAACAGTGGAAGTAAATGCCACCATCAACATTTGATTCCACTACACAGGTAACTGCTAGTAAGTGACCGTCCCCAATTAAATATGCTTTGGGATCCTTATTTGAAAGAGGTGAGGATACTGGCCTACATAAGCAAACATTTATTTAAGAGAAAATCTTCAAAAGCACTATATTAGCACAGTAATGCAAGGGCTTAATTAAGCTCACAACTGCTAATGGATTTAGGGTGTCATTCATTCACATGAGCCACCTAAGTCTGGCTCGCTCCCTCCTTCATTCTAGCACTAGGAAGTTACCCCTCAGAAAGGTTTGATTTTTATTTTTTTACCCCCCTTTCTTTATGGGTCTGATACCCAGCTGGAGCAGCGAGCTGATCTGGAGGGCCGCAGTGCTTCATGATCTCCACAGCTGGCACAAGTGAAGCACTGCCCATTTTGGCAGCAACCTTATTAGGTGAGCCTAAGCCAAAGTGCATTTTCGGCTAGCGGCTGAGCACTTGCGGCTTTTGATAGAAAATGTTCAAGCATTGGCAAAGTTGCTTACAACCAGGAATTTATTCTAACGGCTTCTTTCAGACCAACCCTTACTGCCATAATGTATTGTTGCATAGTAAAAATCCATCAAAACATCTCTTCTGGGGAAGTAAACAGGTTCTGCTAGGATACTCCTCCTTATAGATCCTCTGCAGCCACACACTTCAGAGCAAGAAAGGGACCGTAGTCAATATCCTCGTTTAAATTCCTACACAACGTATGCCAAAGAGACTCAATCCAACAATTTCTGCATCAGGCTTTTGTTCCAAGCTCCAGCTAGAGCCATAACAAACTCTCGTGGCAGGATTTCAAACAGGCCCTCTGCTCTCCTCTCTTGCAGGCAGCCAAGCTATTTGCAAACGCTTTCACGCATTCTCCTGCCTGTGAGAAATGTAGGCCACAGCTTACCACAAGCAGAATGTGTGAAAATGCTTTTAAAAAGCCCAGCTGCTGGCCTGCTTTTCATAGACAAAGAGTGAAGGTGCTTTTAAATACTCCCCTGCCTTCCACGCTGTAAACTCTCCCTTTTCGCAAAGGGAATTTTCCCCTTTCCAGGGTGAAAACATCCCATGGGCCATCTCCCCTACCCCAGCATGTAGCTGCTCCAGCACCACTCTTCTACTACTCTCCTGAAGGCTCTGGCCAAACCATAGTACCGGATGAAAAAAACCTCAAACAACTAACTAAACAAACAAACCCACCCCCAACTGTGTCTGCTTTCAGATTCTCAATATTTCAATGTATTTTTAAATATCAGCGTTATCCATAATTATTCGATTCTTAAGTAAAAAAGTTGGAAATTGAAAGGAGTTACATTTTTTTCATACAAGTAGTCAATCTAAATGATTTCCAATTAGGTGAATAAACAATACTATGCTACAGCTAAACCAGAAATTCCTCAGAAATGGGGGGTTTAAAATTAGCATGAAAGATATGCAAGGTAAAAACGAAGAAACAAATTACAAACCATAGATACAGAATATTTCCTTGAATAATACTCAGATTTTAATCCATGGTTGAAGTCCACGATTTTCACAATACTGTCCACAGGTTTCAAACACGAATACCACACAAGATGGAAAACAAAATGAGAATTTATGTTAAATTTCAGGGTTGCCTACCTGGGTCTAAGATGCTGAAGGAACTTAACCTTCTTTTTCATTTGATCCTAATTTTGCTTCGCATTCTTTGCAAGTATGATGACAACACCTACAATACTGAAAGCAGACAAAGTATTCCAGAATTTTGCTGGATTTTTTCTAATACAACCATATAGCATGCCAGCAATGTTCTCGAAGAACTAATCTCTTGCCTGTGTTCTCCAATCATTGTAACTGCTTTATAGGACATGAACTGCAAAAGATGACATCTAAATGTCTCAGCCAATAAAATCCCATTAATTATTATTCTTAACTACCATTTCCAGCAAACACCAAAATATAATAGGATTTCCTAAGCAGGAAAAGACAGTCCTTGCTATTGTACCTATCAATAAGGAGCAAACAGAGTTAGGAGCAAGGTGTATAACGCAAAAGAGTGACAAATAGCCAATTTGTGTAATACCATGTGAGGAAAGCAATAGCTTTGTTATGTGGGAGAAGAATGGAAGTGGAAGGACATATGAACAATGAGAAAACTTCCCATTATCAGTCAGGCATTTTCATAGGCATAAAAGCTCACAGTGGTCTGGGGGAAAGATGTGGAAAGACAGAGGAGAATGATTTTGTGGGTAGGATTTTTGGAAATGCAATTTGTGTGTGAAAGGTGCATGTGAGAAGCCATACTGGGAATGAAAAGTAGTACTGGCAGTTGAAGGGGGAGCTTGGAAGGAAGTCAGAGTGTGATTTGATGGGAAAGAGTACATTATATGAAGCTCAGATGTCTAAAACATGGCGGTGACAGGAGGCAACCACTGAGATCTATCATACAGTTGTAAGGTGGAAAAAATGCCCCCCGCAATTTATGCTCTTCATGGTTTGGCATGACAGTATGAGGCTGGGCAAAACCACAGTGGAGGAGGTTGGAATGTGAGGTGAGATTGAAATTGTTGTTAAAATATGAGGATAGCATAAAAAAAATCTGCAGTGTATTTGGACAGATATATGGTACAAAGGAGGACTCGAAGGGCTGAGTGATACAATAGAAGATCATGAGACACTTAGAAGCACAATACTAGATTAAAAGAGAACTAAAGAATATCATATTCACCTGGAATTTCAAGATTTCAGATTCCGAGGAACAGATTATAAAGAAAGCCCATAATGAAATTAACTCACAATGTCAGCACTAATTTATCTTGCCCTTCTATGCACAGCATAGTATTTCTGATGATCCCAATTTTAACACTTGTCTTCTCAGGGCTTCTAAGAAGCTAGAACGTCAGCCTGCCATACTATCGCGCTGGGGATTTCACTCATTACGGAGTCAGAATAAAAATATTACTTCAACATCCTCAATTTTCTGTTGAACTGCTGAAGAGGGAATCGATTTCTTGCCATTTAAAAGCCAACTTACTGTACTGTACAGTTTCTGTGCTTTTATTTGTTGTCTTTATCAACATGGTCCTAAACTAGACAGTTAAGATAAATCAAATGAACATGTGAAAAGGAACATACTATTTTATATGTACTATGATGGCCCCTTGATACCATAGGCGGTGTGATCTGCTAAGCATGACTGATCAATGAGCCTGACCTTATTTATAGGTGAGATTGGAGGTTTTACCAGATTGAGAGCATATATTAAGTAAATATAAGCTGCTACTGAAAATGTTTACATTAAAAGAACCTTATTTCAAACATTTCTTTTTAAACACAGCAGAATTCTGATTTCCTAAAGCACTGCAGTAATATCTCATAAATTCAAAAAAAAGGAAGAGTTTGAAAAGAGAGTCAGAGAGATGCATTTAAGGTCTGCAGATTGCCTGTAAATAAATTTTCTTTTCCTTTTAAAATTGGGTACAACTTACTTGCCATCTTAGGTAATGCACCAAATCTTGGGCTTGCTGAGAAAATGCCTGCAATAAAAGGAAATAGTCAGAAAACTTATTCATTTGAGGAACTCACCATCACTCAAAACCAAAGACAGTATTTTTCCTACAAGCTTTTGCATTTCTGAAGGTGAAGACTGTACAAATGGGTAAGACTATCCACTAATTCAGAATCAGGAACATCAGGGCATTTACCATTCCACTAGTTCTTAGTAGTGCATCCATTTTGGTGCAGTCCTAGAGTCATAGGAGAAAAAAAATCTGGACTTTGCAGGATTCAGTTCAGGCAGGGGTTTGGAGAGTAAACTAACATGAAAGCAGCATGGCTGCCACTGCTGACATCTGCAGCACTGCAGGAGGAGAGATGGTGGCTTCCGTTTCAGCACAAACCAGCCTTGCAAATATAACAGCAAAGTGAAATCTCTTACTCGGGGTTCAGCTTCTTGTGCTGCGAGAAGCAGGAGTGAACTGTTCTTCAGTAGTTTTCTGTGACTATTAGTTAAGCTCATGTTAAACTGTACCACAAATACCACATCTCCTCTGGAAGGGAGAGATCATACATTTTGGTCTTCTTAAGGAGAATACAGTGTGCTGAACATGAAAACCGAAAGATTAGCTTTTCCTACCAAAATCCACTTCCCCTCAGTTAACACCAGGAGGTGGAACCAGTATGGCTCTGCAAGTGTGTGTGTCTGGCAGAGGAGTGCCATACTGTGGAGGAGGGCTCCACACAGCAGGAGTGCCATGGCAAAGGGAAGCGAACACTGTGTGCACTGTTCCATGCATTCAGACAGTATTAATGAGGCTCAGAAGCTCCACCTTCTTCTAGAGCCAGTGTACTGCGTGTAGTTATCAGAGAGAGCATTTAGACAGAGGAGCATTCAGTCTATGCTAAGTACAAGGGCCTTCACCCACTGGCATCTATGCAATTTTCAATTGGGTCTTTCAGGGGAGGGAGGAACAAAATTGCTGTTTGTTTCTAAACAGCCCCCATCTTCCAATTGTTGACACTCGGTAATGATTACTGAATATGGCCATTTGTTATTTCACAGCTGGTAAGAAATGTCCAAGTACAATGGAGAGAAACTGAAAAGAGCACCCAGTGGCAGAGGGTGGCATGTTAGCTACCAAGACAACACTAACGCCCTTCCAATCTCTGCTCACCCCTTTTCAAATGTATAAACCTTTGCCTTCCCTCACAGACTCTCCCTTCCTTCTTCCCATCTGTCTACAAGCTCATAGGTCAAGGATGCAACAGAGAACCTACATGAGCCCGTTGTGGTATAGCACAGCTTTTAGGTTTTCTACTCTAGTCCTCCTGATCAGCTTAGTAAAAAAAAGAAAGAATGTGATGAAGAGGAAAATATGGTAATAGTGGCTGGAACAAAACAAGGGGCTTGCAACCGCACACCGTGAGAAAAGGCTGAGCCATTTCCACCTCCTCCAGTTGCTGTCTCCCACCACCCATCCCTTATAGCCCCTTGTTTATTTTCTGCTTCTTGCTTCAGGCCCTGTGATTTTTATTTTCTCCTACCCACCTTTGCTGTAAACGGCTGCTGAGGCAGGCTGAAGGACTGTCTTATTTGCTCCTGTGGGATACACCCATCTTAGCAGTCTTCAGGGTGGATGCCCTTCACTCTTTACCCAAAACGCTAACCTCAACCGTATTATTAGCCCCAAGAAGGGAAACTACACATTGCACGCTGCAATGTGTAGAACCAGCCTCATCCACCACATAAATGGAATACAATTCTCTTTTGTGTTAGCCTGCGGATCGCAAGACATCTCTATAAAAAGCTCTCTGTCTCCTCACTTTGGCAGCAGTCCTTGTCCCTTTGCACCAAAGCTGTATTCATATTGATATGTGGTCACTGTAAAAACATTGCCAGCATTTTTCAAAGAAACCAACAGTTAGACCTACAGTACCCGATCCTGATGGCCCTGCTCAGGTTGTACAATACTCTGCCCTACAAGCAGCCCCAGTGAAGAAGACTCTACTCAAATACATGTGATCATGGTGACAGAATCTAGCTACCAGTTTTTGAATTTGTGAATTCTCTTTTCAGTTCATGTTCTTTCAGAAGAATGATTGTGGCAATGCATGCATAATGATCAAATCACTGTAACAATGACGGTGATGAGTGAGAGGAATACTGATCTTGGAAAACAGCAGACCTTAGGGACACTTGCATTTCAGTAGTAATTCCAGAGTCTCAACTTCATAACTTAGGACGATCATGTATTTTTTATATTTACCTTTTGAGACTAGACCCTGGGTGACAAGTATGCTCCTAAGAGACAAAGGAAGAGCTGTAAAAATAAAAAGAAGTGTATTTGGTATCAGCCAAAACTTGTTAACTATTTGTTAAATACATTACTCTCTTAATGTTAAATGTTTTATGTTAAATGTTTTATATATATAGGATGTTAAACACATTACTCATCTTCTAAACATTAACTTTGTGCACTGTTCTAATCACCTATTAACATCTGCTCATTCAGATTACTATTGCTTCAAAGCAAGGATGTGTTCACACAGTGCCAGACATCAGGCATGCTGTAGCATCTGGAGCTAATGAATCAAATATAGTTATTAAATAATAGCTTCCATAATACACATATCTCCTCTCAGTACTGCACCACTAGTCATGACAGCAGCTCTGATTAAATGCTGAAACCCTTTTCAGTCTTCTCCTCTCAGAAAACGTATCATATAGATACAAACTGACTCAGTGGACTTAAAAGGCACTAAAACACTGAGTAACTATTCTTTTAGATGGCCTAACACCTAAAGAGTTTCACAAACACAAGACACGTAGCCATGCCTGCTTTTCGTTCAAAGGCAAGAATAAGTATGCAATGAAGTAAAGCATTCCTAAGGTTGTTTTGATAATGGACTTCAAGAATAGAACCAACTCTATGATTGTTAAAGTAAGTTCATATTAAACAAGGGCTTAATTCAACCCCCTTCACCTACAATGATTACGCAAATAATTAAATTAATCGAATAGTAACATATTGCTCAATTTAAAATAAGGTGACAGTTAACTCACAATAATATTCCAACGAACTCCAATGTATTACAATAAACAGCACGGCATTTTGCAGCCATTCCTGCATAACTACATCAAGAAGTCATTCTCAGTGTCATAAGAACAAGTTTGCGTTGCTCACCTCTGTACCAGAAACTTCTGTTTTTGCATCCTTTATGGATCCTTGCAATTTCTTCAGCATTGTGAGTTTGTGAGTTGGGACAATAGAACATTGTCTGAAAGGATAAACCTGGGTTAGCTTATTGAATTTAATCTCACAGGAAGAAAAAAAAAAGTACAGAAGGCTAAATATTTAAAAAACAAATAAAATAGAAGGCAAAAACCAACCAAAACTTCTTGTTATGTTGCTAGCAGTGTGATGAAATATTTGATACCACAATGCAGAAACAGAACTACATAGGTTTTCAAGTTAAAACCACTCATCCTGTTGGTCTATACTTTCCTAAAATAGCTCAGCTGCTGCTTACCCCAGAAGTAGATTGCTTTATTTCTGTTAGCCATTTCATTCTTATGAGCTACATCAGCTTTCTGGGAAAGAAATGACAGGAAATACAGAGTGCTCGTTTCTAAAAATGAAGTTCTGCCCCATACAGAAATCAGTTTAAGTTCAGTAAGAGTAGATTTTGCAAGTATTCAGAAGAGGGTCAACATAAACTCTATCAGATTCCCCTAACTAGCTCAAGTTTCTCTCTGAGCAGTGTAAATATATTCATGGCATTAACTGAACTCAACCATACTGGCTTCACCTTCATAATAATTAGCTTGCTGACAGGTTTCTCTTAGGCTAATGGTAGCTCTTTCTTTTTTCCATTTTGATTTTGAGAAAAAAATTACACTATTCTCTTTTGCATGCTACTATCCAGGGTATTGACATGACGATATAAGTACATCACTTTTCTTTCTTTATGAGATGACTTGGTTATCAGTGTTAGCACTTGCAGTATCATTATTGGACATCTAAAATATACGGGTATACTGGTTTTGGCTGGGAAAGAGTTTATTTTCTTCATAGTAGCTGGTATGGTGCTGCGTTTTGGATCTGTCACCAAACCAGTGTTGCTAACACAGTGGGCTGTGTTTTATTCCCGAGCAGTGCTTGCATTGCATCAAGGCCTTTTCTGTTTCTCAGACTGCCCTGCCAGTGAGTCGGCTAGGGGTGCATGAGCAGTTAGGAGGGGACACAGCTGGGACAGCTGACCCCAACTGACCCAAAGGATATCCCATACCATATGACATCATGCTCAGCAATAAAAACTGGGGGAAAGAAGGAGTCGTCATTAAGTAATTTCAAGTAATTTTAACATTTTTCTGTAAAACCACAACGTCTACAAACATACCTACTCTTGAAAGCAAAACCAGACTTCGTAGAACAAGCAGTGCCTTGGGAAAAAGAGCACATTAGTTTATTACAGGATTCTACCTCATTTTATGCCCAACTGATCCATGATTTTGTAACCATAATAATGAAATGCACTTATTGGCCGCCGCGACACATTTCACATTTTAGCTAATTAATATCTCCATCCTTCTTCAGGCACTGCTCCCAGTAAAGTTAATGGTGGTGCTGCTCGGGTAAAATGGTAGAGAACTAACTCCACTCCAGACCTTAGAGAACCACTCCAAACTGGTTTCTCAGCAAGGTCACAGCAAATACAATAAAATCCAAACAGGCTGAGTGAAAGATAAGGAAATGAATGTCAGGGCCCTAAGTGCACCAACAGGCTTTGCAACCTTTTGGTCCCCATATACACCCCGCCAGTGGTTTAATTGCTTGGGCTCAAAGTCAGCTCTGATACGGCACAGTTGTGTAACATTGAATTAGACTGAAGCTGGGAGAAACAGCTGCAAGAAACTTTGCCCCAGGCCTCTGCCCCTTGGCTCAGGAGCTGCATTTAAGCTCAGGCCCTCACCTAACTGTGTTGTAGGTATGCTTGTAGCTGGCCTTTAACCACAATGACCCCTACCTTGCCTCGCTAACTTGACATCCTGGCTTACCATCAGACTTGCCTTATTCCTATGGACTTCTCTGGCAATCACTGGACCAACTGTTGGCTGACCCCAGTTAACATCACCAGATCTTGCTCTGCTCCTCTTTTTGGGATACTGTGGGACAGTGGTCCTTGTCCCTGAGGTCACAACCCCTACCCGCCTTGCTGTCACTCATAGCTCATGGGTCACCTTCTCTTGCAGATCAGCCCACTTCTGCTGCTCTCTGGCAGTGACTGGTTAGCAACAAGGTCATACCACATTTAAACTCCTTGTGGTTAATTACAAGCTTATAGCATAATATGGTAAAATCAGAATTCCCGTGGGTAGCCGATTCTCTGGCAGAGGGGAATGCTCAACTCCTGTACTGCTGGAGGGCCGGCTCTTGTGCCGTACTGTTCCCCTCTCCCCTTCTGAATACACACATGCACAACTTGATGGGGACAGGTAATACTGGAGTAGTACTCAGATACTAGAGCTCTGCCAGTTTGTAACTAGTTTAACTAGCATAGTATAAATCAGAGCCCACTACCTTAACTCAAAAGCTCCTAGCCCTCTGAGTGTAGTGAACACTCTTCATTTATATGCTTAACCTAACAGATATCTGTTTACCTCTTCAATAAGAGCAACCAATGCAAAATCCCAGTCATTCACTAGCAACAACATCAAAATAAAAGGGAGGAAACCCAGCTTACCCATCCAGTTTGCTTTAGCGGAGATGTCTGACTGCCCTGCTGGGTTGTTTTGGAAGACATTGTCTCTCTCCCTGTACTCTGCTGCTGATCTTGGTCAACAGAAATTATGTGTTTTATGCTTGGCTACCTCTCTTTCTGCTACGTACAAAAGTAAAAAGCCAAAGTATCATACTCATGCTGTAAGTTCACTATTCACCTAGAAATAGTAATGACCAAGTTGAAAGGAGTATATATTTTTACAGCAGGTAGATAGCATCCAGTCACCTGATTACATACAGATTACAGTGCAGTGTACCACTTATTAGCAATACAGAGTTGTGTGTAGCCTAATTCAAAAAGGGAAGTGGGTAAGTACAATTAGATGCTGGATCATGACCAGCTGGATCATGATGGATCATGAGTGGTGTGTTAACACCACTCTGAATCATAAAGAAATGAGAACAAATATGAGCAAGTTTTTATTGTATTGCAGGTGAAAAGTTTAGCTTCTCCAGTGTGCTACTCAGATTCACTGTACTATTTATCCTCATTGCTGTGATCTGAAGTTTTGATTCCACAGGACCCACAATGCAAGCCTATCGCAAACCACATCTGCGTTTCCAACAAACACAAACCAGTTGCAAACATGCTTTAAAAGAAAAAATAAATCTATGAAGAATAAATAGATTCAAAAGAGTTTTAGAGTTGCAGTCTTCCATGCCTGAGAATTGTGCTGCTAGGGAAAAGCAAAAAGGAATCTCATTTATTTATGGAGTAATTCAAACATCTCAATTGTGATTTTTACCTAGCACTTTGCTGCATGGTCTGTCACTTTATTTATCAACATACAGAGCACCGCTGCTTTTCAAAAGGTGCCCTCTGGAGAATGGTGGCACTGAGCAAGCCTAAAGTGACTGCAAAGGACAGTTAAACAGGAAACATAAGCAAAAATTTAATAACCTGAATGTTTTTTGGCATTTGTTATTACTGTATAAACCACTTCCTGCACTTATTTTGGGGTCAGTTACACAGCTATAAAGTCTAAACAATGTCTGCTTCATGCACACTGGATGTTCAGACAGCAATGCTTTTTTAAGTGATGGAACAGAAGCAAACATGGTAAAAAGACTCAATTAAGCATTGCATTCACGCAAATATGAACTTTATTCTCAGCCACTCTCAAAAATGACAACGATCACTGTGTCTTTGAAAAAAATTAAGTTTGAAAATCCACGTAATGTTGGGAGACCCCACAGTTCTTCACTGTCTGCCTCACCCTGACTAAGTAAAAGCAATTTAATTTTCCATCAGTCTCTCGTCACTGAATGCAAAAACAGAGATAAAAGATGAGAAAAATGCATAAAACTTTAAAGAAGTTTACGTCAGTCAAAGACACAACATTTTCTTATTCTTATCTGCTTTCTATTCTTATCTGCTCATGAAGCCTACCTGTGCAGACAGTTGCATAAAAAGCATCACTACTGACTGATATGGTTTCCAACTGCTGCAACAGATTTTAACTGCCCATCTTTTTCATGAGGATAAAAATAAGTTGAGTCACTGGCGAAAATAAATAAAATGAAAAAAATATAAAGGAGTATAAATTAGGTTATAAAAATTTGCAGATCGCCATTAACCTCCTGTATTGTCTTCAGCATACATTTCTCCAGAACTATAAGTTATTCAGCTACACTTCTGCTTCAGCATAACAAAGAATCCCAAAAATATGTAGTCCTTCAAGCAGCTTCCTGGTACCCCTCCCGCTTGGGATGAAAGCTGAAAGCTATACTGGCAAGAACGAAGCAAAGAGACAGAGTCGAGGTCATCAAAATATTATTTAATTGAATTATTAATATTATTACTTAGCACACATGCTGCCTCCTATCTGAGGAATGTAAAAGTGTTCTAGTATTTTGGGGCATTGTGACTTGGAAAGACAACCGTCGTCCCAAATAATAACTTTATTTGCATTGATCTTTAGAAGAAACATAACTTTCTTGCATATTTTTACTGTAACACTTAGTGTAACAATTAATTGTATATTCTCTTAAGCTGCCTTGGGAAGAATTCCCCAATGATGTTATTCTTCTGTTTAACTGAAATACCTATATAATGCATGATTAAATCAATGTGGCTTGTAAAGATCAAATATTCAAAAAACTTTGTATTCTACAAGAACTGCTCTGGATTATTTACTCATTTACAGAAGACAAGGCTAATACAAGACTCCTGAAAGATCTCGTGGTTTTGATTCTTCTAACTGGTCGATAAAGAAGCAGCATGCAAGAAGACAGCTACATTTTTTGTACATGAGAATTGCTAACTTCATATACTCCGTTTTCAATAAGAAGCCTCCTTCCAAATAGGAATGGTGACCACGTAATTTTTAAGATTACTTGGGGAAGAAGGTGGGAGCCAAAATTGCATGTGTTAACCGGTATGTACAGCTGACCATGACCTACAGTGCATGCATGACCTACTGCACATCTGTCCAAGGCAGGTGCCACTGAAGTACAATGATCACTGAGACAACTCGTTAGGACTTCAGGGAGGCTGTTTAAGGACTGGGTGTCCATTGTGAGGAAGAGGGAAAGATGCACTATGATGCTTCACAAGTTATCTTCTGAACTGGCACTTTATTTTAAATACAGGCTCTTGCTTTTGAAAGAGAGTCACCAGAGCAGCTGCTCTAGGTCTTCGATGAAAAGCTCCCTACCAACAACTGCGTGGACACCACAAACTGGGTGAATGCCTCGCGCTTGCCCAGCTGTGCCTCCGCAGCACCTGCTCGGACGTCTGCCGGTGGTCACTCACCCAAAGCACAGCACGCCCAGCGAGAACAGGCTATTATTTTGTGCTTGCTGCTTGTTCTAAGGGCTAACGATGTGGCCGGGGACGTGTGAAACGCCGGGGGGGTCTGGGTTTCGTGGGAAGGAAGAGCGGTTGCAATCAGGCCCCGGGCAGGCGTCCGCCCCAGACAACAGCGGCCCCACTGACCCGGCCACCGGGCCTGGTACACCCAGCCACGGCCCCGGCGCTGGGGGAAAGGGACGGGGAGAGGGAAAGGTCTCGGGCGCTGGAAGGAGACTCCCCTTACGAGCCGCCGCCTTCCCCCCTGCCCCGGGCCGGCCGCCGAGAGCCACGCCAGCCCCGACCTCCCTCCCGCCGTGACGCCGGAGAAATCCGGCCCCGCGGAGCTCAGCCCCTGCCGGCCGCTCCCCCGGGCCGGGGGGGGGCGGAAGGTGGCTGGCGGCGGGCCGTGCCCCCGGGGCAGCGCTCACCCCCCGCGGGGCGCCAGGCCAGCGGAGGAAGGGGAAAGAGGAGCGGGGACCGGGCGGGCACCGAGCCCCCGCCGCCGGGCTCCGCCGCCATCTCCTGGCCGCCGGCGGCAGGGACAGGCTGGGGGCAGCCAGCCCCGGCCCCCGCGGAGCCCAGGGACAGTTTAGTATCGGTATTACCAAGAAGTAAAGTAAATAAGAAAAGCACTTTCATCAATCAAAAATAAACTCTCAAGAAAAAGTCATCCTGAAAATGTCAGTTCGGGGGAGCAGGGCTGTTCCTCCAGGAATACTGAAAAAACAATTCCACTTTCTCTGTAACGACAAATGCAATGCCTTTCTTTAACAATAAACTTTACAAAATGAAGCATGCAAATCTAAGTTTTATTTTGCCTTTTATCTTTCATAAAAGATAAACTTTAAAAGTTTCTTTGGGGTTTGTTTTGGTTGGTTGGTTGGTTGGTTTTGGTGGTTTTTTGTTTGTTTGTTTGTATTTTAAAGAGAGGCATAGTAGTTTTTAGTAGTGCATCCTAAATGGTGATATGACACTTCATTGCTTATCATGAAATGAACACCTTGTAAGATCACCATTATACTTCCTTCTCTTGCTTGACCTTGGCATCTGAATTTCCTAACAACCATGACCTAAGTCATAGTTCTTTTTAAGTCCAAAAAGGCTTTCAGCTTACAGACGTCTTGGCTGCTTGAAAGAACCTTTCCACAGGGTATTCTCTCACTCTTTGCCAGACAAACCAGACTGCTGAGCTTTACTGCTGCAAAATGTGCTCTGCACATGCAGGTTTGGAAAAAGCCATGTCCTAAAACAGCTCTTCAAAGTGTACCTCCATCTCCTGTGATCTAAAATTTACTCTTGAAATTACACGTAAAAAAAGATACAATAGATACTGGCTACATGCTATTCTGTAAACTACAATACAGAAGAAAATCTCATGTAAGGCAAGCTTCCAATAAAAAAATTATTCAATGATTTCTTAGCTAGTTCAGCTTAAATTGGTCACAAAATGAAAAAGCACTGGAATGACTATTTCCTCATAGGGCAGGGGTAGTGGTTGCTTGGACTCTTGCACCTTCCTTTGTAAAAGTGCCTATTAAAAAACAGGTTAGACTTCTTTTTCATTTTAACTTTAAAGGTAAAGTTGGTTATCACAATTGAATATGTCCCTCAAACACTCATTGTTCTTAAGATTTACCGGAAAGTACTTCAGAGCTATGAAAATGGAGAGGAGCTGGTAGACAGAAACCAATAAATGTTAGTACTTCAGAATAATAACACAAACCAAAAGAGAGATCCTTACCCCTTCCAGAACAAAACCAACCTTACAGATCAAAATAAAAAAAAAGCAAGAGATACCAAAAATAAAACAAACAATAAGGAACTAAATCCTCGGCTGAGGAGTTTTCTACTTTCAAGAGTAGAAAGAGGTCAAGGAGCTGAGACTTCACAAACTTGGGGAAGGTTTACAGACTCTGGTTGCTTGTCTGAAGAACTTTTTAGAAAACACTGCAAGGTTGCCAAGATCCCGAGGTTCACCACATCCACCAAAGGCAAAGCCTTTCCATTGTGTGCACTTAACAGAAACACGCCATGCGTGCATACGGCATACGACAGGAGGAGGAACTGTTACCAAGTGTCATAAATATGGTTTGTTTGTTCCTTGAGAAACAAAGACCTGGAGTAACAGAAGCACACTGTGGTTAGAAAAATGTATCCATAATAAAAACATTTAAAGCATGGAAAACCACATAGGAATTACACTGTAGGGCATTGTTCTCACGCTAATGGGAGTAGGAGTTAAGGGTGAATGAAAAGACATCAAAAGTCACAGCAGGAAACAGTCAACATACATCTGAGTAGAACATTAAACTGTCCTCACTACGTACAAGAAATCATGTACTGATTCTTGGATGTCTTGGATTATTTCTATTTTACGCTCGGTCTGGCCTATCTTTTAGTAGAAATGAATGGCTGACAATTATCAGATGTTTGAGCTTTAGGATTTTCACTTTTCAGCATGAAGAAGGTTGTAAAATGGCCATGGAGTTTTCTCTTACCTTAGGCCACACGGCTATATGTGTAATTTCTTTTCTACAATAAAGACCTGCAATATTAGCTAATTTCAACAGGGTTATAGGTGCTTATATCCTGTAATCAGACTTAATTGTACCTGCCATTTCTAATACATATTTAAATTAATCAAGACCTATTATATGGAATACATTACTGGAATTATTTTGGGGCAATGTTTGTGTATTATGTCCCACAGAACATTTTATGGAAAAAAGGTCTTTAGCTAAAGTCTCAGTATTTATTAATCCCTTGTTTTAGGGCTAATTTACAAGAGATGAGGGTATACTTAATCCCCGGTGTAACAAATGAACAGTATTTTGTAGCCAACATACTGTAACCTTGAGAAATCACCAACCAAATTAATGTTGAATATGAATATGCATATGGAGTTTTGCATAACAGGTGTAAAGGTAATGATTAAGAAGCTTTACACTGTTGTGCAAACTGCAAGTCTTTGTGTTTCCACTGCGACTGTGGCAGATGCCTAACTGTAAACTCAAACACCCTCGCTTTTTTCCAGAGTCGCTTTCTTAATCCTAAATAGAGTTCATACTTTCATGCTTTTTTCCTCTATTTCTCTGGCACTTTCTTCTGCTTCTTAGTCATGCCCATTCATAGAACCATAGGGTTGGAAGGGACCTCTGGAGATCATCTAGTCCAACCCCCTGCCAGAGCAGGGTCACCCAGAGCAGGTGGCACAGGAACGCGTCCAGGCGGGTTTGGAATGTCTCCAGAGTTGGAGACTCCACCACCTCTCTGGGCAGCCTGTGCCAGTGCTCTGCCACCCTCAAAGTAAAGAAGTTCCTCCTCATGTTTAGGTGAGGCACATCTCTACTGGGCAGTATGTAAGGAATTCTCCCAGGCATCTGACAGCTCTTTTAAATTCCACGTGTTTATTTTGGATTTTAAAACATGCTTGTATTACAGTTTGAACCCAAATAAAGCATTGTTTTTTACAACCACTAGCTGTAGAGAGGTTTACCCCTGTCAATACCAATATAATTGTGGGGATGTAATTGATTTTCTGTTAAATTCAGATAATTTTTTA
Organism: Rynchops niger; assembly: GCA_013400035.1. NCBI lineage: Eukaryota > Metazoa > Chordata > Aves > Charadriiformes > Laridae > Rynchops > Rynchops niger. The sequence goes on from VXBH01009374.1 coordinate 218,751, forward strand.
TGTCTGCCTTAGGTTAAGAGCATATTAAATACTATTCTAAAATGAAGACGCTCCTTTTTCGGTGAGTGAAAACTCCTACCGTAGTATGCTATCCTGGTTTGCTGGTTTGCCATCACTATATTCCTGTATAGATCAAATGCTATGACTGTATTTTTTATCAGCTACAGATGTGGCACTCCAAGAATAAAAAATATATAGCAAAAGGCATTCCTACACATATATGTATCATGAAGCACCTTGTAAGCATTGACTTTTGCATTTATAAGACATATCTGTTTTAATTTCAGAACACATTACACATGAAAACTCCCTCCTCATGCTCAAATGCTTATCTCTTTGTCAACTCTATGGAGAGATCTGGAATGTGACTTTGCTACATTTGAAGTCAAACTTCGGAGTTCCTAAGAATCTCAGAGAGAGTACCCAGAATACAGTGGCTAAATTTGTCAGGAATTGCATTATTTTCATTGCCTTATGAGTTTAATGGAAGCCATGCAAGCACATCAGCTTCATTATTCCAGTTGTGTCTAGTTTTACTGGAACTCCACCTCTGAACCATGAAGCAAGATACTGTAATTACAGAAAGTGTTGCAAAATTGTTTCAAATATTTATTGGCTGAATACATCCTGTGAGCCTCACACTCTTGCTACGCAGCTACAGAAGGAGCCATGTTCTGGGTTTACTCTGGCCAAGGATCTCATCTTACAAGTTCCATTTGCGTCATGCCACAGCAAGATGAAACGGTGTCATCACTTGCATAATCCTAAACCAGTGATAAGTGAACTTGGTGACTATTCTGGCGTGACTTTTCGTAAATAAAGAAAATAAAAAATGCCTTTAGCTACATGGAACTTGGGAGAAAAGAAAGAAGGTCATTAAACACATGAGTCTCATTCTTCTTCCCCTAGAGAAGAGGGGGGAGAGACTGACTTTTTCATCAAAATACTTCAGTTCTTTTGTGGACATTTGAAACATATATATGTTCTCAAATACCAACCAAAATTCAACAGGGTTTCTGTAACTAGCCAAACCCCATTATACTGCAAGGTAAATTAATAATTTGATTGTGAGTCTAGTGAAACAAACTTTTCCTTAGTACTCTGCCCCCCCAAATGTTTTGACAGGAATTTATTGCTAGTAATAGGTCATATTTAACAGGTTTCAGGGGTTTATAGTTTACTCCTATGGATTTGGAGTTTCACAGGTACAAGGCAAAGAAAATGCACATCATAAGGTTTGTTTACAATGGGATGGCAGTTTTAACACAAATGAGAAAATATAGCTGTCAGTTGCTTAGGGTGCATTATGAAGATTAATAAAACTTAAGAAGGTGATGTATTCCAGCAGCAAAAGGGCTTTTTAGTTCTTAATTAATAGTTACAAATTTACTTTTCATGCCAAAACCGAAATCTAAAATTCAGATTTTGCTTATGTAATCCTCTTGTCAGAATTTGGCAGCTGTGATGATGGCTGGGTTCATATAGCTCAGGGTTTCTTCTACAATTAACAGACAGAGCCCAGGAGTTCCTCAGCCCGGGAATCTCAGCAAACTAAATGCTACTTTTCCTGCTTTTTGCAGACAGGATTGCTTATCAGAAGGCCTTAGTCTGCTATAAAACAAAGCACATCTCATTAAGATGAACACAGCACCAATCTGAACACCCTCTACCCACCCAAAAAGACAGGTAATAGCAGTTAATCGATCAGGTATTTATGCAACTAGAAAGTGAGTTGGCTCCTCTTTCCCCCACCACCCTGCGTGATGACAATCCTTTGCATCTGTTTTGTTTATCCAGTGGATAAATGCTCCTTCGGTAACCAAGCAGTAAAAAGGGCGAGATCTACTCACCCTTCCTTGTCACAGGGCTGTGAAGAACGAACTCCGGCCACCCAGGCTGACCTCCATGAAGAAGTGCCTGGTGTAACTGAACATCTCTTCACAGTCACCCCACACGCCACCATCCCCTCTAGCTGCAGTGCCATCTCGATGCCGGCCTTGCCACCACGACCACTTCTGTGACCCCACTGTATCCGTGGAGCTTCTGCCTGCTCCACAGCCACCCTGCAGGCTCGGGCAGAGGGTCAGTCCCTTCCCTGGAATAAAAAGGAAACTCGGCCCTCAGGAGCAGGAGGCCCAAGGGAGCTGCCATTTCTGTTAGCAACGGCACGCGGGCCAAGACTGGTGGGCTGAAGCGTGTCAGCCTGGCGACATCTCTGACGCCCAACCCCACCTCCCAGGCCGTCACCGTGCCACCACCCCTGTCTGG
>VXBH01009377.1:16849-42475 GCA_013400035.1 Rynchops niger
GGGGGGGGGGAGTGGGGTGGCCTGGCTGTGTCCTGGGCTCCCAGGGAGGATGCTGAGCATCTGCCCAGCACATTGCGCTGGGGTTTGGCCGTGCTCGAGCAGCTCCTGCTCTTCCTCAGGAGGTGCCTGCAGGCTGCTGGAGGGCTCTTTAGGGGTGCTTCCATGCCCTGCTGCGTGCAGGGGCGGGGGGTGGGTGGCTGTCAAGTCCCCAGTCCCCTTCCCTGTCTCAGTCCTCCAATAGGGTCTTGCCCTTCCGTGATGTCTGTCTGTCCCGCTCTCCCCTCGGCAGCTCAACACCTTCCAGGCGGTCATAGCCTACAATGATGAGGACACCTACGCCATCTTCCTCTACCCCGACGGTGGCCTCCAGTTCTTGGGGACTCGACCCAAGGAGTCCTACAACGTCCAGCTGGAGCTGCCGGCCAGGGTGGGCTTCAGCTGGGGGGACGGCGATGACCCGAAGAGGGACGGGCTCTTCCACAGCCTGGCCAGCAGCGAGCAGGCTCTGAGGCAGCTGGAGCGGTGCGTGGTGCTGGGGCCGGGGGGGTGACGTGTGGGGCAGGCAAGGGGGAGCAGGGTCACCTTCTCCAAGCTCCCAGAGCCTTTTAAAGGCTGGAAGAAGGAGGGGAGTGAGCTGGGGGTGATGGGCTGCATCAGGAGGGGGGGCTCGGCCCCATGTGCAAGGGAGCTTTTTGGGATTTGTGGGTCCGTGGTTAGGGGACCGTGAGTGGGGGGGGGGGGCANGGGGGGCACAAACCTTTGGGGTGGGTTTCCCCCCGCGGCTGTGATGGACGTGTGTGTGCGCTGCTGTCCTGCAGGGAGAGCAACGCGGGTGTACCCGGTGTGTGGGTCTTCCACGTGGGCAGCGTGGCCCCCCTGGAGCATGTGGAGCCGGGGGGCGGTGGGGGACCCGTCCCCGGTGTGCCGCAGAGCCCCATGCATCACGCCTCTGCCACCGCCCCCCGCCATGCTGACCACGCGTCCACGGAGCTGCCGGCGGGCCAGGGCTCAGAGGCCACGCCATCGCATCGCATCGTCCCCAAAGGGCTGCCGGCGTCCCCAGGGCAGGAGCAGAGCCGCCGGCTGTACCCCGCCGGGGACAGCGGAACCTGGCAGAGCTACTCTGCCAACCCCTCTTCCTACAGCTCCGGCCATCACGGCGTGGGCGTGGAGGAGGACATGCATTTTAACCCTGATGGTGAGTGATGGGGACGCGTCTCGTGGCGGGTGGCTCCCAAAGAAAAAAAAAAAAAAGGGCCTCTTTGCTGTCTTTGCTGCAAGCTCATCTGTTCCCGAGCAGCGGGGGCTGGCATCGCTCTGGCAAAGCTGCTGCCCTTCCAGCTCCATTCCTCCCGGCCAAATCCCGCTGCCAAGGGGCTGCTGGAGCCATACGGCTCCATGCGCCGGGTTTGCCGCTGCTTTGTCCCGTGTTGCAAGAAGGGAAGCTCCGGGAATGGGGATGGGAAGCTCAGGGGACATGTCCTGGCATGGGGCCAGGGCTGGGCAGCCACCGTGGCAACGTGTCCGGGGGAGCAGAGCCCCGTCCTTGTGTCTGTGTCCCAAAAATACGCAGGAATTTGATCTCTCGCCCTCTGTCAGCTCTGCCTGAAATCAGGCAACAGGTTTGACACTCTCAGCATCCTGGGGCGGCTTTCTTGGGAATCGCCGCAGCCGGCTGTCCCCTCTCCCCAGGGTGTTTTTGGGACTGGGGATGGCAGGGTGCCCACCCTGAGGAGGGGTGGCTTTGTCCCCGTGTCCCCAACCCTTTCCCCTCGGCCCCAGGGTTCACCTACAGCGCGGCCAGCAGGGAGACGTGCGCCCGGCACCACGGGACCTGCTCCCCGCATGCCTTCTGCACCGACTACGCCGCAGGCTTCTGCTGCCACTGCCGGGCCACCTACTACGGCAATGGGCGGCAGTGCCTGCCTGAAGGTATGTGGGGCGGGCGGCAGGGACGGGCGCCCCGTGCCTGGGTGGCCGCTGCCAGGGGTGCCCGTCTCCCTGCCCAGGGGCTGTGCATCGCCTCAACGGGAAGGTGAGCGGGAGCCTGACGGTGGGACGGGCGTCCGTCCGCTTCCAGGACGTGGATCTTCACGCCTACATCGTTGGCAGCGACGGCCGAACCTACACGGCCATCAGCGGGGTGCCCCAGCCCGCTGCCCGTGCCCTCCTGCCCCTCCTGCCCGTCGGAGGGCTCTTCGCCTGGCTCTTCGCCCTGGAGGAGCCCGGCTCCGAGAACGGCTTCAGCATCACGGGTGAGCGGGGGCGCAGGATGTGCCACCACCATGGCCCATTGCTCCGAGGGACACGGCTCCCCGTGGGGTGGCCTGGCGCAGATGCGGGGTGACACGTGGCTTGAGCTCCTCCGATGACCTCCCCCAGTTCAGCTGGCTGTCGCCTCCCTCGTGGGTGTGCCGGAGGAGCCGGGAAGGATGCTTTGGGGACGTATCCCTAAAAAACCTGCAACTGAATGTTCCCTTTTCCTGCCCAGGCGCTGAATTCACCCAGAGCCTGGAGGTGACCTTCTATCCCGGGGAGGAGAAGGTCCACGTCACTCAAACGGCCGAGGGCCTGGGGCCGGACAATTACTTAAGCCTTAAGACTCACATCCAGGGCCAGGTGCCGTTTCTCCCGGAGAACGTCACCGTCCACATCGCTCCCTACAAGGAGCTCTACCACTACTCCAGCTCAGGTAGGAGCCCATGCTCACCCCCATGCTCGGCTTCTTGCACCCCCATCCCTGCGTGCCCCACTTGGAGCCTCCCAAAACCACTGCCGTTCCCAACATCCGAGAGACATCCAACCAATGCTGAAGCCGGTTTCTCCCCCCTGCCCGTCCCATGGGGTTTTTCTTGCTGTCCCGCAGCCGTGATATCCTCCGCTCACCGGGAGTACGTCCTGGCCGCCGGGACGGCCAACCACACCTTGTCCTACCGCCTGCGTCAGAACATCACTTTGGCCGGCTGCCCGCACGCCCGCCTGCCCACCCGGCAGCGGCTCAGTGTGACACGTGCCTTCGCCCTTTACGATGGCCACGAGCACGTCCTGCGCTACGCCCTGGCCGCCCGCGTCAGCTCGGCACCAGGTGAGCTCCGTCCGGGGGATGCTGCTGTCTTCCCGCCCGCTCCCAGAAGCTGCAGCGTTGCTCGCTTTGCCCAAAAACAGCCAAAAAAGAGGGATTTGGGGTTTTTTCCCCCCCCCCAAGCATCTTGAGGCAAAGTGTACCCGGTCATGGGATGGCTGCAGGAGGGGTGGCACTGGGTACATGGCCATGGGTGCCTGCGTGGGATGAGGGTGCAGCGGTGATGCCTGTGTTGGGCTTACAGGAAAGATGGGGACAGACTTTTTAGCAGGGCCTGTTGCGATAAGACGAGGGCTAGTGGTTTTAAACTGAAAGAGGGAAGATTTAGACCAGATACAACGAAGAAATGTTTCACGCCGAGGGTGGCCCAGGTTGCCCAGAGAGGTGGGAGACGCCCCATCCCTGGAAACGTTCCAGATGATGGGGCTCTGAGCAACCTGATCTAGTCAAAGATGTCCCTGCCCATGGCATGGGGTTGGACTAGGTGGCCTTTAAAGGTCCCTTCCCACCCAAACCATTCTGTGATTCTTTAAGGGGGAGCAGACATTCCCTCTTCCCCGTGTCTCCCAGGCCTTTTTCCCCCTAATGTCCCCCCCTTGCCCACAGATGATGTTGAGAATCCCCCGGTGAACCCGTGCCACGATAACACACACGCCTGCGAGGCGACGGCGCGCTGCCAGCCTGGCACAGGGACAGAGTACACATGTGAGTGCCCGGCCGGGTACCGCGGAGATGGACGGGGCTGCCGAGGTGAGTGGGGGCTGCGGACGGGTGTCGGGGGGGGAAGGCTGGTGCACCCCATCCACCACGGGGCACCGTGGTGGCCACAGCCATTTGGGGTGCTGGGATGTGCCACAGCATCGCAGCACCCACAGGTACAAGAGCTCCTGCAGCTGTACCGAGGATTTGGGTGAATCACGGGGGGAAACTGAGGCAGGGTGCTGGGGGGCTGCTGGGGAAGTGGAGACATGGGACGGGCAGCTTGGGGCGGGATGTCTCCCCTAGACCGGGAGCAGTCGGACGCTGAAACTGGGGGTGTCCCACCACCACTGGGGTGCCCGGTGTCTCCCCTTTTAGATGTGGACGAGTGTGTGGAGGGTCTGAGCCAGTGTGGCCCCTTCACCCTCTGCCTGAACATGCCGGGCAGCTACCGGTGCGAGTGCCGCAGCGGGTACCGGCCGGCAGAGGACGGGCAGGCGTGTGTGCGTAAGTGACAGCCCCACGGCTTGGGGCCTCCCCCACCCCTCTGCCCCGTGGGGCTCACCGGGGCCACCCCCTCACCCCTCTGTCCCCGCAGCGAGTGATCCCTGCGAGGACGGGAGGAACCCCTGCGCACCGGGGGACCGGGCGCGCTGCCTGCCCCGCGCCGGGGGACGCACTGCTTGCGAGTGCCTCCCCGGGTACAGTGGCGACGGCATCCACTGCGCCGGTACGGGGGGCACGGGAGGGATCGTGGGGTGGCACCGTGCCAGGGTGCCCTGCCTGGCTGATTCCCATCCTCCCCGTGCACAGACGTGGACGAGTGCGCCGAAAACCCGTGTCACCCGGCTGCCACCTGCTACAACACGCCAGGCTCCTTCTCCTGCCGGTGCCAGGCCGGCTACGAGGGCGATGGCTTCCAGTGCACATACGGTAAGGATGCCCGGCTTGCCACCGCACCGGCTCTGGCGAGGGTGGCTTCCACCATCCTCACTCTGCCGTTGTTTTGGCTGTCCCGATGGCGGAAGGGAGCACGCAGCGGCTGACACCCTGCCAGCACCAGCAGCTGTACCCGCGGGCAGTACCACCGGGACCCTCGCCTGTGGGCGACGGGCACGTGCCCCAGTGCGACGAGGAGGGTCGGTACCGGCCCCTGCAGTGCCACGGCAGCACCGGGCACTGCTGGTGCGTGGACGCCGCAGGGCAGGAGATCGCTGGCACACGGACGGCACCGGGCAGCACGCCGCCGCGCTGCGGGAACCCAGGTCTGTGCCGTCCCGAGGGGGTGAAGGGAGGTGGGATGGAGCCTTGGGCATCTCTTTGGCATCCAATGGGATTGGCAGGCACCGGAGATGCCCTGGGTTGTGTTGGGTGGCGGAGGGTGTTGAGAGGATGCTGGAGAGGCAGAGCCCTGCCTGCCCCTGCCCATCCCGCCCAGCTGTCACCAGCAGAGTGGGGTCAGGGGGGCTGCGGCCAGCGGCGGGGACTCTCTGCCCACCCGCCTGGCTGGGGGCTTCTCTGCCATGGCCTGGGTGCCGAATGGGTGGGTGGGCACCTCAGGGGGCTCCTGGGCCTTTAGGGCGCCCTAGCCCATGGCGGTTACAGTGGCAACGTCCATGGGGGCACTTCCTGTGTCACCTTGCGATGGAGGGGACAGCCACGGGGTGCCGAGGGGAGGGCTGCAGAGGGGCAGCCCCCAGCCCCTGCCCCAAGGAGGGGAGACCAGGTGGTGCCAGCAGAGCATCACTCACTACCCGCAGCCCTGGGTGAAGCGGGGCCAAACTGGGGTGGCCAAGTGGGTCCAGGGGAGCTCCGTGGCACCCCCTGAGCCGGGGGTGGGGGCGTTTGCTGCCGGCAGAGGCCATCCAGCGGTTGACCCCCTGCGAACATGAGCGGCTGTACCCACGGGCAGTGCCGCCGGGACCCTCGCCCGTGGGTGACGGGCACGTGCCCCAGTGCGACGAGGAGGGTCGGTACCGGCCCCTGCAGTGCCACGGCAGCACCGGGCACTGCTGGTGCGTGGACGCCGCAGGGCAGGAGATCGCTGGCACACGGACGGCACCGGGCAGCACGCCGCCGCGCTGCGGGAACCCAGGTCTGTGCCGTCCCGAGGGGGTGAAGGGAGGTGGGATGGAGCCTTGGGCATCTCTTTGGCATCCAATGGGATTGGCAGGCACCGGAGATGCCCTGGGTTGTGTTGGGTGGCGGAGGGTGTTGAGAGGATGCTGGAGAGGCAGAGCCCTGCCTGCCCCTGCCCATCCCGCCCAGCTGTCACCAGCAGAGTGGGGTCAGGGGGGCTGCGGCCAGCGGCGGGGACTCTCTGCCCACCCGCCTGGCTGGGGGCTTCTCTGCCATGGCCTGGGTGCCGAATGGGTGGGTGGGCACCTCAGGGGGCTCCTGGGCCTTTAGGGCGCCCTAGCCCATGGCGGTTACAGTGGCAACGTCCATGGGGGCACTTCCTGTGTCACCTTGCGATGGAGGGGACAGCCACGGGGTGCCGAGGGGAGGGCTGCAGAGGGGCAGCCCCCAGCCCCTGCCCCAAGGAGGGGAGACCAGGTGGTGCCAGCAGAGCATCACTCACTACCCGCAGCCCTGGGTGAAGCGGGGCCAAACTGGGGTGGCCAAGTGGGTCCAGGGGAGCTCCGTGGCACCCCCTGAGCCGGGGGTGGGGGCGTTTGCTGCCGGCAGAGGCCATCCAGCGGTTGACCCCCTGCGAACATGAGCGGCTGTACCCACGGGCAGTGCCGCCGGGACCCTCGCCCGTGGGTGACGGGCACGTGCCCCAGTGCGACGAGGAGGGTCGGTACCGGCCCCTGCAGTGCCACGGCAGCACCGGGCACTGCTGGTGCGTGGACGCCGCGGGGCAGGAGATCGCCGGCACACGGACGGCGCCAGGCAGCACGCCACCGCGCTGCGGGAACCCAGGTTTGTGCTGTCCCCTCCCCACAGCAACCCCAACCCTGTGGTGCCCCTCCAGCAGCCTTAGCATGGAGGGGCGCCCAGCAAGGAGAGGGGGACCCAGGGGCTCCGGCAAAGCCCTGGAGTCCCCCAAACTTGCACATGGTGGGGTGACTGTTGCCCTCCCCACGGCAGAGCCCACGGAGCGGCCCCGCACCATGTGCGAGCGCTGGCGGCAGAGCTTGCTGGATCACTACGGCGGCAGCCCCCGCCGCGACCAGTACGTGCCACAGTGCGAGGCGGGGGGAGAGTTCACCCCGCTGCAGTGCCACGGGGACAGCGGGTACTGCTGGTGCGTGGACGAGAGCGGCAGGGAAATCCAGGGCACGCGCTCGGAGCCTGGCAGCACCCCGCCGTGTAAGAGCTCGGCACCCTGACACACAACCCCCACCCCCCGCAAAAGTCCATCTGCTACAGCGTGGCCTCCTGGAGCTGCACCCTCGGGTGCAGAGCAGAGGGGCTGATGCTCCCCGAGCCATCTCTCTCCATGCGCCGCCTCCGACCCCCTTTATGTGCTAGGTCTCCCCAGTGTCGCGCCGCCCAGCGTCCGGCCCTCGCCCCGGCCCGATGTGTCGCCACCGGCCACGGGGACCTTTCTGCTCTACGCTCAGGGACAGCAGATCGGCTACCTGCCGCTCAATGGCACGCGGCTGCAGAAGGAGGCGGCGAAGACCCTGCTCTCCCTGCATGTAGAGTATCTCCAGTGCCAGGGTCGGGGTGCAGGACCAACGGAGGGACTTAGGGACAGGCTGATGTTGCGGCTCCTTGTCCCGCATCTCCCTGGACCACTCTTGTCTCGAGCTATGATGGTTTGAGGGGTCACCTCCTGAAGGTTGCTGTTGGTTTGTGGGGATGCTGGCCATGCCTTGGAGCTGAGATGGAGGAGGAGAGCTCTCCCCTCTTCCTCCAGCCGTCTCCAGCAGAGGGATAGGTCACAGCCAGGGGCTGCCTGCAAAGGGAAGGAGCACGGGTGCTCGCAGAGGTCCCCCGGCCGTGCATCATGGTCGCCGGGGCTGCCAGCCGCACGTCTCTACTGTAAAACTTTTCCCTTCCTGGGACTCCTCTTGGAGCGTGGCCATGTGCATCTCCAGCCAGGCCAGACCGAGGGAGAGGAACGCTGCAAGCCGGGCCACGACCCTCCTTGCACCCCGGGGAACCCAAACACCGTGCCAAGTATTCCCTTTCCCCAATCCTGAAGGTCATTCCTTCGGGCTGGCTTGGCTCTTGGAGCTGCGTCTCCTTCAGCCAAAGGGTTCCAAACCCATCTGGACGTGGGTGTGTGCCTGCGACAGCTGGTCTGAAAACCTCTGCTGCAGGATTCAGCTGAGGAGGGGCGGGGGGTGAAGTAGGAACCCCTCGGTGTTGGGATTTGCTGGGGAAAAAGGGATTTGAGCGTCATTCCCTGTTGTTGCATCTTGCAGAGTGCTCCCAGTGCTGGCTGGTGGGCTAACGGTGCTCATTGAGCCTCCTGGCGATGGCCCAGGCAGGATTTCACCCCGTGTCCCTTTCCCAACTCTGGCAGGGCTCCATCGTGGTGGGGATTGACTATGACTGCCGGGAGAAGACAATCTATTGGACCGATGTGGCCGGCCGGACCATAAGCCGGGCAAGTCTGGAACCAGGCTCTGAGCCAGAGACCATTGTCAACTCAGGTGTGTTCCCATCACCAGTGACATCCGCCCAAAGCCATATTGACAGGTCCACATCACTTCGTGGCCATCGCAGCGCTGGGGCTGTCCTGCTTTGGGGTCCTCCATCCACACTCGCATCCCTTGGCTGCGGGTCAGGCAGGTCTGGGCACTGTGACAGGTCCAGGAGCTTCACAACCCCAGCCACCAACCATGTCTGTCCCTCTGGCAGGTCTTATCAGCCCCGAGGGGCTGGCGGTGGACCACCTGCGCCGAGCCATATTCTGGACCGATAGTGGCCTGGATAAGATCGAGCGAGCCCGGCTGGACGGCTCCGAGCGGCGGGTGCTCTTCGATATGGAGCTCGTCAACCCCCGTGCCATCGCGGTGGACCCCGTCCGAGGGTGAGCAGCAGCAATTCCGGAGGGATTTGCACGCAGGGATTTGCAAGGTGCAGGTTGTACACATGCGGTGGTGGCCAAGGCCCCATCCTGACCCCAGGAGCAGCTCTCCTACAGTGCACACCCCGTAGGAGGGATTGGCTCTGTTCCCCACCTCCTCTTTTATTTAATAATTCAGGATTTGGCCAAACCTGCTGTTTCAGTGTCAGGATGTATATTATTTTTAAAAGCTTTGAAACACGCCTGGCGTTGGAAAACACAAGCCGTGCCTCTAGGGTGCTGCTGCGATACAAAATGTGCTACTCCTAAGACTCGCCCTCGTCTAGGAGCTGCAGTTTGGGTCGTAAACATGTTTGACGTACTCGTTCTGGTTTTCTTTTAGAGATTTTTTTTTTTCAAATCAAATAAAGATTTATCTCAGGCACCCTTCAGGGGGAAAGCCAGGCCTCTCTCCTGACAAGAACCAGTAACAGAGAGCCAAGCCAATAATCTCCTACCACTCCTTACTGTTGCGTGTCCTGTTTGTTCATGATATGATTATTTCCCAAGCAACCTTTACTGGACGGACTGGAATCGCGAAGCACCCAAAATTGAAACTTCCACTGTCAACGGAGCCAACAGGAGGGTCCTGGTGAACAAGGACATCGGTTTGCCCAATGGCCTGACGTTCGACCCCTTCTCCAAGCTCCTCTGTTGGGCAGACGCAGGTAACTTCACCCAGGACCGGTCAGACTATGACACGCGAAGCCTCGAGAGGGAGAAACCAGTTATATAGAATCACAGAATGGTCTGGATTGGAAGAGACTTTAAAGATCACCCAGTTCCCACCCCCCTGCCCTGGGCAGGGACACCTCCCACAAGCCCAGGTTGCTCCAAGCCCCGTCCAACCTGGCCTTGAACCCCTCCAGGGATGGGGCAGCCACAGCTTCTCTGGGCAACCTGGGCCAGGGGCTCACCGCCCTCACAGCCAAGAAATTCTTCTTCATATCTCACCTAAATCTCCCCTCTTCCAGTTTAAAACTGTTCCCCCTTGTGCTATGGTTCCACAGGATCAAGAGTCCCTCCCCAGCTTTCCTGTAGGCCCCCTTTAGGGACTGAAAGGCTGCGATAAGGTCTCCCCAGTCTTCCCCAATAGATGTCTTTACGCCATTGCTACCTGTGGGCTTCTCCACCCCCTTCCACTGTCCTGCCCCAAAAGACTTGGTGTGATGGGGTTGGGGGACTCACTCCCGTGAGTTGCTTCTGCACCCTTAGGCTGAGTAGCTGTTTCAAAATTTAGTGAATCCAAAGAATGCCTTTGGTGAGGGCTTGGTTTTTTGTTTTTTTTTTTTTTTTATGGCCCGGTAACTGTCTTGCGCTTAAAAAAGGAACGAAGCACTTGGAGTGCACATTCCCCGACGGCACGGGCCGGCGTGTCATACAGAACAACCTCAACTACCCCTTCAGCATCATCAGTTACGCCAATCACTTCTACCACACTGACTGGAGACGGTAAGGGAAGAAAACACGCTCCTTCCCGCGGCCGGGAACGTTGTGCTTGGCAGTTCCTAGGCCTCCGCCGCTCCCTGCCGGAGTCACACTAGGGAGCAGCTTGGGGGGGGACTTCGAGCCAGAGGGAGGGTGGGAAATAAACACTGTCCCCAGCCAGTTCCCTGGTCCCCAGTCCTGGCACCTCACCAGAGTGCTCTCTTGGGTCTCCTGCCGTGCCACGTTCAGCAACACCCGCTTGTAAATCTCAGCGCGGAACGGTTGTTTAGAAACAAGCCCGGCTTCCTGGGAGGGACAGAAATAGCAGTTGGGGTTGTTTGTTTTGGTTTTTTTATCTTCAATAAAATTTGGCATAAATGGCTGAATCTAGATCAAGTCCAAAGATTCTATCCTCAGCCGTTCCCTCTCCACCGCCGCCACCCAAGGCCTTCGGGAAGTCGCCTCTATTCCCACTCCAGCTGGAAGCTCTCAAAACTTCAATCAAATCTTAGCAGATTACAACAAACACTTAAATGCTCGTCACACTTGGAGTTGATCCTCAGGGCGATAATCTCTCCTCGGAAAGCTGTCTCTGTGACTCTTATCACCAAAGAGAAATGCACTGAATGAGCCGGATGTAGATTTTGTGGGGCAAATTTCTTTCCACTTGTTCTGCAGGTGTTCGGATCAATCTTTTTAGCTGCCTCTGCTCTTAAATACATGTAGACCGGGGGGGGGAGAAAAAAAAAAATCACCAAGTTTTATAGATGAGTAAAGCATTTCTCCCTCTCTTATCCCCAGGGATGGTGTGATAGCCATCAATAAAGAAACTGGCTCCTTTACCGATGAGTATCTTCCGGAGCAGCGATCACATCTCTACGGAATAACCGCAGTTTATCCCTACTGCCCTGGAGGTAAAGCACAAGAAAACCCACCCCCTCTTTATTGTCTGACAGCAGTTACACGCCTGACACACTAAAGATCTCCATTTCTCTTTGCAGCAAGGAAATAGTAACTGCTATTTCGAGAAACAATGATCTTTGCACCCAAAAGAACTTCAGAGACCCAGAAAACCGTCACTGCATACAACTAAGGGGGGGGGGGGAAGCCCTTAACCAAAGCCAATGAAGCGACCTACTTTCCTGCAAAAGATTTCCAAGTATTTTTTGAAGTTATACCTCAAGTCTTTACTACTGTATTTTTTTGAAAGGGAAAAACACTGATATATTACAAAAAAGAATGGTCCTGTGAATCCTAGGCCATTACTCTAACTCTTGCTTATGCAAGCCAATTTAAAACGTAGCTTTCCTATTCAAATGTTTTATTTTATCAGAAGAAGGAGGGATTAATTTTTAATAGTTTTGATAATCTGACCAACGGGTCCTTTTATCCAAAAAGAAGCGCCTATGGGGAGCTTTGGATTGCAGTATCTTGCTGGGTCTAAAGAATCTACAGCCCTGAAGACAGAGACCGTGTGTGCTCCGGAAGTGTGCAGAACAGTGACGCGATACGGCAAAGGCATTGACATTTCTCCAGAAGCCAATTCTGTATTTTCACCACTGCCTCAATGCATGTCTTTTAGTATTTATATTAGAAGAATATGCTAGAATCGATCTGTTCATGCGTGTTGGTTCTTCTAAGTGCCTTCATAGACCTACCCAGCATAGACCAATACATGTTCAGAAATACCATTTACATTGTAATGCTTCACTTTTTCTAGGTTACTTCAATAATTGAATAAAACTGTTGTTTTACGTTTCCCTTTGGAGTTAGTTTTTAAATATTTCAGTTGGAGGGTAGGCTGTGGAGAAGCAGCGAGCAAGCCAGGAGCGAGCCGCTCCTACTGCAGGGCCTCGGCAAAAGAGGAATGCGCAGAGCCTTTGTGTAACACTCCCTTCTCCACACAAAGCCAAACACAATGAAAAAGCCGTATTTGCCAACTCCGAGCTCATCAGAACAATTCCTCTATTTCCCCCAGCTCCATTTATTTAAAGAAAAATGGTAATTCCTTAGAAGTCAGAATTCAATTTCCTGTTTTCTTTCAAAACAGTAAAATAATACAATTTCAAACTGCATGCCGGAGTTGTACATAGTTTCTAATTCTACTAAGTACACAAGAGACTGAAAGGTTTTATCTGTTCATCTCCCGACTTTCCCCAGTCTGTGGTCCGTCTTGGGATCAGCAATAATCGCCTGAACTGCTACAATGGCTTCATTAATTTTCGTTTGCAGCTCTCGGAGCTCCTCTATATGCAGCAGTCGGAGAATTTGGGCAGCTTCGTTGAGGACAGCATCTGGGTGAGCGGCAGAAAGAAGTCATGTCAAGCATTTTTATCTGAGGTCTTAAGAAAAGCTTAACCTAAGCTAATGCTCTGCACTTCATTCCTGCTGGTGGTTTTCATATGTGAAATAAGAAATAACTTTTCTTGCTGCTAGAGGTGGCTCTGCAAATCCTCGCTCAGCTTCCTGCAGCCCTCGCAGTAATCCACAGCCAAGTTGGGTCAGTATGAAGCTTCCTGAGTAGTAATTTAGGGGTACGTGGGGCAAAAGTGAAGCCAGGCGAGTGGAGTCCCAGGTCACCTGGCAATTGCTTACAAAATAATCTATGGGGTCACGCCAACTTGCGCTGCCTCCGATTAGATTTTAGGGAAATTATGCAGCTAAAACACACGGAAGCAGCACAGAGGTCCTCTGCTGGTAGAAGCCAGATTTACAAGACACGAGTAAGGAGCTGCATTCCTTCCGCTTGCAAATGTGGCTGCCATTAAAAGCCATTTAAAGTTATTTAAACAGGACTCTGAAACAACATATTCCACAGCTAAGATTTACGCTTTTCTGTTCCAAAACAAAATGCTCGGGAGTGCTCGTAAATAACAAGCTGGGAGGGAGCAATTCTTTCCATGACAGGCTTCTAGGCGAATTGTGCTTTTTTACTGTACACATCATCTACATATCTGACAGTAATATACTTGTCAAAGGCAAACACCACTATCTGAAAGTAACATTAAGAGAACCGCTTACCTCCTGTGTCAAAACCAAGAATGTGCTTTTCTAAAGCAACAGGCAAACCCTTTGAAAAGAAAAAGCCCGTTCAAATATAATTAGAAACGTCATTCTGCATGCTTGGAAAATAAAATCAAGTACTACAGCAGGTAACTCTGGAGGAAAGGACACTTGAGATTTGCTTATAAAGACACACGTGACAACTTCAAAAAGTCATCAGGCTTGATTAAATGAGTGCCTTTGTGTCTTGAAGCATCAAACCTGGAGTATTAATAAAGAAAAATCTTCACGCTTAATAATCCCCCTCCTTGTCAAGCGAACCCCATTGGATACACGCTGCCCACATTCGATCCTTAAAAGGCGAACAACAGTACTGCAAGAGAACACCCAATCCAGCAACCCAGACAAACAAAAAGCATGCACAAACTAGGGTTTCTTCATAACTATGGCCTTTAGACAGCTGCCAGTTTTCAAAGCGCTGGCTGATTTGAAAGAGAGTTGTAAAAATTCTCTGTAATCAAGTGAGTTTCTCAAGCACTGGACTTGCAACCTCCATCAACATCCTCAGGAGCATTTTCTCAAGTGTTAAGCTTAGGAATAAAGCTAAACATTCGATTTTCTAAACACTTGCTCTATTAAGGCAGTACAAGGAGAAGTTTTATTAGTGGTAATTTATAAGCATTGCTCTCTTTCCTTACCCTCTCCAGCTGTGGAGGAGCGGTCATGCTAAACAATCACTCATCATGTTTCAACATGCACATAAAATTAGACTTAAACAATGCAAATCTTAAAATTTGCTGTTACTACCTCTGTAACTTTTTTCAACATTTGCCTTGCACAACAATTCAAGTTCAGTACCATTCGTTTCTACAACTGGTTGGATGGGGTTGTAAAACTTTCTAAGCAGCAAAGATTTCTTTTAAAGGCTTTTATATACATGTAAAAGAATTCTGAGTTGATCAAAACACCACAAACTAAATACAAACTGCTGACTGAAACTAATTCTAATACCACATTTCCAAGAAGTGGTTCTTTTCCACGAACTTTACAGTAAAATGGATGTTCACCTGCAATCTTAAAAATACACCTGCATTGTTAAAATTTAAACAGGACATTGTTAAGAATGCCACTTCAAACAGATCCTAGCAGTATCAGACTCTGTACACACACTCTTAAAGAAATCAAGTTTATACTTAAGGTTGCAAAGAGCTCATTGCCACCCTAGTGTGTTCTCAGAGGCACACGAGCAGCAAAACATTGATTTGGTCAGTTCTTTGTGCATGAATTCCCCAGGGCCATCGCGGGTACCTCCAACGCTGGGTGACCACAGTGGCACCTTCAGAGGTGGTCTTCTGACACCTCCTGGTAGTGTAGCATTACTTTCCCTGCCTTCTTCCCTCTACCCCATATATCAGCTCCCTTCTGGCTGGTGGAAGCTGTCTTTGGCAGAGCAGTAGACTGGCCTTCCCCAAGTCCGGTACCACTGGTTTCACGGCAGGAACTGGTCTGTACACCCACTGCTGTACAGCCACAACAGGTACATGCTCATTTATTTGCACGGTAGCTTTAAACGGGGAGAGGACTGAGCACCTTCACATCTGTTACCATACAGACTGCTTCATTTCTCAGCCTCATTCCCCAAAAATTCAATTTAAAACTGCTGCACTAGAATGCTTGCAAATGGGCCTGACCACCACAGCTAACTGCCATGTAACTCTAAGTGTCAATAGTAAAACATTACGTGGGAGCGGGAGGAAAAAAAACATTTCCGGATTTCAGAGTAAGGGAAAAGTGTACCCACTTTGTTGTGCTTTTACACATGCCCAGGTACAGCCTTCAGAAGCATCCTTAAAGTGACCCTGAAGGGCATCTGTTGTACTTGATCCTACCTAGGATCCACTCATCGGGCAAGGGAAGCCCAGGACAGGCTACAAGTCCACCAGTATAAATCTGAATCCTGTCTAGACACTGAGTACATTGAACTGCCAACCATTCAAAACATAATCTTAAAAAAAAAGTGTCATGTCTTATCTTGAAAACTGTACTTTGACAATCCAACAAGATAAATCTCATTTTATTTGGTACATTTAAACCACAAGCGCAGCAGTATAAGTTTCCTCAGCATAGTCCTCACACATATCCTTCAGTCAGAGAACATTTCTGTGTCTATTTTATCTTTTCCCCACTCTATCTTGATATTGCCAGGAATGCAACTCATGACATTTTGTATATTAAGTCATCTGCCATGCAGCAGTGGGACATTTATAACCTGTTTCCAGGGACAAGACTTAATACACAAAGCGTCACTAGCTAGTATTTTGGCCATTAACAAGCCAGACAAAATCAGAAGCAGAGGTTTATTTTTCCTCTCCTTCTATCCTGCGACCCACTTATCCCCGCTGCTTTTAAGATATTTTCTTCATTCATCCGGTACATTACAATGATCATGATCACTGCTGGCACAGATGAAGCTGTTTTCCTGACTCCAACGCCCTGCTTTTTCTTGACCCTACTTGAAATTTAGTGTTTCTAACGAGAATACACTCCCAACAATATTTATCATTCAGTGACGCAGTGACATTTCAACCCAAGATCTGACAACGCTTTGAAGGACCTATTGAATCTGAACAATTCTTTGTCATGAAAAAAGTCAGTTCCTTAAAGAAGCTAGTTTGGCCAAACCCACAGAAAATCCAATTTTGATCCCTGCATGTCATCTGTGCAGCTATGTAAACAACAAGTAAAAGCAGCTTTTTATTAATATTAGTTATAGACCCTAAAACAACTACAGCAGTTTCAGCTGCTTTCATATTTTCCTGCTCTTTTAACGGTCTCATGGACACACAAGACCAAAGCTTTGATTTACTGTTCCAACACTTCTGGCAATTACTGCACTGCAACTCAGAGCACCTGTGATTGCCACTTAGTAAACACTACAAGCGGTGTTGTGATAATAAAATAAAGCATGGACTGTTCTGAGCAGCTGCCAGAAAAAGATGAAGGGACTTGCGCTCTTCGTCCAGATCCAGTCGCTTTATCAGGGATGCTTCTACGCATCCACCTGCAGAGCAAGAGAGGCTGCCTGCCCTGGCTGCGCCCAAGACCCAGTGCCAGCAGCTGCTGCGCCAAATGCCAGAGAGAAAAGCTGGAGAACTAGGATGTGTAAGAAATGACAATCTGAAAAACCAGTCATCCCCCGGAATACCTTACAAATGGCCAGCTTGTGGTTAGAAAATAATTCTGCAAAATCTGAGCTTTAAGTGCTGAAGTTTCCTTCGCCATTTCTTTTTGGGGAAGGCGGAGAGGGAGGAGTTGGATATCCAACATCCCATTCCTTGTATACAAGGTATACGTATGAAGCAAAACACTCCATACAAGGAATGTTTCAACCTGTTTACACAGCCAACACTGCCGATTCCAAGGAAAAGCCAGGTCATACATTTCTGCTCACACTCTAGACCTGCTGTACTGAACTGTAAGAGTAATCCTCTAGCAAATATAAAGATAGGAGAACAGCTATTTACAGGATATATCATACAGGTACATATATTTGTATTCAACTGAAACGAGAGTTTTGTGTGCTCTCCATAATCCTCTGGGTCTTTTAGAATCAGGATGGCAGAGATAAAGCAAGTTTCTACCACCCTCCTTAACAAAGGGTTTAAACAGAACCTGTTTTGACGGAGATGGCAGACATTTACGCCCTACACTTCTTTACTCGATATGGAATAATTAACACTAGACTCATGCACTGTGTATACAAACCTCCTTGGACTGACTGGCCTTCGCTATGGCGTCCTGCGTCAAGCGCTCTTGAACCAAAATGCGAATTGCCTAGGAAAAACATTTAAAGGCGAGAGTAATTAATTAATATGTCTTGATGCGTTTCTCAGCAATTCCAAGGGAAAGGGAGCCAACATTATAACCCAGCATAACCTCAAACCCTCAGCTTGGTGAGAGGCCTTTTGGAAAACTCTTTCAGACCTTAAACCTTCTCAAATAGCACTTTTCTTCGCAAGTGGTGTCTTAAGGCGTAGTCTGTTGGGCTGTGGGAAGGCAGCCTAACCAGAAGAGACAAGTACATTACACTATTTATTTCAGCCACTACCGGCCCAGAAACTGCAAAGTACTAGGAACAACTGAAAAAGCTTCCGATTCCCAAAGCGAGCTGACCATGATCCCAAAGCGGCAACACAATTTTTATTTTTCTGAGACCACACACCTTTAATGCTGCAGCAATACAGCTTCTTCAGGAAGGAATACCTGCTAGCGGCACCTTTTAGGAAGGGCTGAACCATCCTCCACATGCAAAGAAACCCAGAGCAAGGCTACCCACCCAGGTTTTAAAAAGACTGAGAGCAGAAAGGAATTCTTTTTAGACACGGGAACAAGAACACCCTTGATTTTAACAATCCTGCTGCTCATCTGTTTTTACTGGCTACCGTACATAGTATGAAATCAGATCGGAGCTATCAGTTACTGATACCTACAGCTGTAAATGCCTCTAAAAATAACCGAAGGAATAGCATGCAGGCAGACTTCCACCAGAACGAACTGGGTTTGTCAAACACATTCCTCAGACTTTCCCCGATAAGTAGCCAAATGTGACAGAAGCAGTCTTAAAGAATCATAAAATGGTTCTTACTGCTTCTTGTTTCTCCCCCAAGATTTCTCCCGCTTTTGGTCATGATTAAAGTTGAGATCATACTAGAAAGTTGCCACTGAATACTTCTAGAAATTTTTCTAACTGAAGAGAGCAGCCTGGACAAAAGAGGGATTTGATGAGTTTAACTTTAAATGCCAGCAGTGAAACCAGACCCTGTAGAAGAGAATTTTGAGTGCCTTTTGCATTAGAACAAGGGTATCCAACTGTGTTACACAGATGCTTTCTGATCAACGTGCCAGATTTAAATAAAATGGGACTCCAAATATGTCTCTGCTCACTCTGGCCAGATGTCTGTAGCATGCTTGCACCCTTTGGCATTCCCTAAACATCCAGCCTAGAGCATCCAAGCCTCAACAGGGATCGTAACTTCCCTGCATGCGCACTGCAAACCTGCTTATTGCTGTGTAGAATTAAAGAGTTTCACTGACACACTCTAATACCATAAAATGCTGAAAACTAGCATTGCTGTTGTTCATGTAACATGAATTGCCATTGCAGGAGTCTGTTCTCACTGTAATTAAAAGCAAGAAAACTCAGGCTGGTGGTCCAACCTCTTCTGCCTGAAAAAAATAAGACTAGAAACGTGGAAATAGCGACAAATGTAAATACACTTAGATAGAAAATACATTCTGCTTTCTCTTTGACTTGCTAGTACCAAATTAGATGGACCCAGATAAAGTTTGCTAGCCTCGAGACGATCCTGTAAGAAGACCTGAAGGAATTCTGTCTAACAAGGGCTCATGCTGCAGATCCTCAACATTGCCATTCACAGGGTCTCTTCTCTCTCTACCCGATATCCCTTTTACACTGTTTTTTGTGGGGTTTGAGGGGTGGGGGTTTTTTTTAGGGGTTTGATACACCAGATCTCCACCGCTCTTTAGATTAGTGAAGGGTTCAAAGGCTATTGTGGGAAGGCAAAGGAGGATACCCTACTGGGGGAATGAGAAAGTGGTTGATGGGATAACAGCAGGCCATCATTTCCTTAAGAAACCCGAACTAACATGATAATACTGTTTCAATATACCTGTTATAGACTTATACACACTATATAAACTTCAATACCCATGGCATTCAGTCTCTCCAAAATAAGTTTAACAAATATCACAGCTACTCTAATGAATGGATCTTTTTGGTTTTTTTTCCCAGAGAAATTCGTTTATTTTGGTGCCAAACAAAACTAAGCTTATTTCCATAACACGACACAATCAGACAGGAACTCAGGACTGCTAAAGTCTCAGTAAATACCGCACCTCAAATATACAGTGCAGGTTTGACCCAAAATTTACAGATAACTAGAGTTCCACCACTAAATCACAAATTTTCTCAAAGTCATAAAAAAGATGCTTTAGAAAATTAACAGGCCTACCTACTGCATTTAAAAGCCATGATTAGTTGTCAAGACTGAATTAAACTGACTTCAGTAATGACAAGGAGTAAACAGTTCATAGGACCAAAAGGAGGAGGAGGAAGCTTTTAACTGTGGCTCCTCCCTAGGACATTTGTTTTAAAACATCCTTTGCATCACTTAGCCTCTATGTTTTCAGGTTTTCTAGCACTGGAATGCAATCTTCTCCTTCGAGTGTGTTCCTCAGTATTTCTGAAGTTCACTAAAAGCACATAAAACAGTACTTCAGTTAACCTGAGCTGAAGCACTTCAAACGGTTCTCAGTGTTGGAATTCCAGGACCTCAGCTACAATTGAACTGTTTACCAAGATAATTATGCCTGCATTCGTTTCCATTATTTATGTTCTGTGTTCTTATCTGCTTGAAAAGGCACAAACACATGAGTTTTACTTTCTATTTATGCCTAAAAAGTCATAGTTATCAGGAACTGAGCACCACAAGTTATTACAGACATAACAGCCACTGGGGTAAAGAAAAAAGCCGGTGTGAAAACTGTGGAACTTACCTTAAGCATTACCAAGTAATCATCATGTCGCTGAATCTGAAGCAGATTAGCTAAAGCCATCACTCCAGCCTTGAAGTCAGGATTATTCACTGCAAAAATAATCATCATCATTAAAAATACATGCAAATTTAACTGGCTCCAAAAGACAGAATTGGCTTCCAGACTCCACGGCATCAGATTGCTCTTAAGGATGATGGACAGGGCCATGGATATACAGTGGCGAGCAACCACTTTCTCTGGCTACAAAGCAATCAAAGCGTGCACCAGGCTTTGTAATCAGGTCGCAGAACACCATCCAAGCACAAACAGCATTGTTTTCCATGCCAAACGCATTACATATGCGCTACTGCACAGGAAACCTGCGTCTTTAAAAATAAAGCCAATTCCATGAAAAGTATTCTCTTTTGTAAGCCTTACTATCACTGCACAGTAGAACTGTGCCTGCTGGGTGAGGGCAGGACCGATTCCTAGCTATCTTTTTCCAGAAGGAGCAATGGGAGAAGACCTGGAGGATTTAAGGCTAATTATAGTAGCTATTTTCCACCACTTCCATTTATTGTGGATGTGCCCAGCAGTCAAAAAAATTAAAATGATTACAAGAGGTACAGCTGGGGAAGACTGAGCCAACATGTGATACATGACAGTACTGAAGTAAACAATCTGCTATCGCGTTTCCTTAGTCCCCCCCCCTTTTTTTTTTAAAGATATGTTAAGAGTCTATAGTCAAAAGACATCTTGCTATTTCACCCTAGCCTGCAGTAAGTAGTCATATTTTATAGAGCTCTCTGCAAAGTTGTTAAGGTAAACACCCTTCAGTTGCTTCCTCATTCCCTGATAAGAGCCCTCACAACCTGTTCATGTCTGATCAATTCTCTGGGCACCCTGTTCTCCTCAGAAAGATTCTCCCCTCTGCCCTCCCCCTTTTCTCCCAAAAGGAAAAGCTCTGCATCAGTGCACATCCAGACACCTGGGATTCACATGGAGCTGCTCCTCTTCCCTTTGGCAGGAATGCAGACAAGTGCAAACAGCGCAAAGTAACTCTCAAAACACTGTTCACAGAGAGGCAATTTGAGCCAAAAGAATATATGAACTCTGCATTCTTAAAGCTTTACATGAGACTTTATAAAGCTGTATGTATCATAGTACTGTAACAAAGAACGTCACACAGGCCGTGGAACGCATGCACATATGATGCATCCGTACAGTAGCTTGTTGCACACTTACCATCCAAGTTAATCAGCGGTTCTGCATTTTTTGCCGTGTTGTCAGTATTTTTAGCACCATCAGGGGTAGAATCCTTATACTTATCAGCTGTTAAATTAAGAAGCAAAGACAAATGCCATTAGAGCTCATGACAAAAATAAGTAGTTAAAAGTTTAGAGCCAATATGTAGTTTGCGATAGCTGTATTTCTGGGGTGTGGTAATTGCCCAAAAGCCTTCTGAGTTTATAAGCTGATGTTTTGGAGCTCCCTAAGGTCCCCAAAGACGGTTCTAGTGAGGTCCCCTAACAGCTCCCATCTGCAGAGTGCTTATGTGCTATCCCAGAGCAGCGTCAGAGCGTGCTCCACACTTACGCAGGGCTTTACACTCTTGACTAAGGCTCTTCCTACGGTCTTCATCCCAGAAGGCTGAACAAGCTGCACCTTACAGTTCTACTACTTTTAAAACTCATCAGTTCAACTAGCATTGGCCCTTTGCCTCAATCCGCAGCGTACGTAGGGCTCAAGAACTACAGATTGAAGTTGGTTCTGATCAGCAAGTAAAACATTTCCAGGGAAGGCTCTGCTGCAGCATTCATCTACAGCCCACAAAGGGGTTTTTCAAGCCTTCTGAGCATGGGACCTCATGGCTCCTCCATCTTCATGTACCCCACATCACAGGCAGCTCATTTTCTCCATCATCAGGGACTGAAAACCAGCTCTACGGATTCCAAGTATTTATATCCCATCCCTGTCTTGGGCAAACCTCAGCCCTGCAGGAATTAAAGGTAATGGAAAACAGTACTTCGGCTATTATTACGTTTGCCAGCAGTAATTACATTTGTATCTGCACTCTCACTAAAAGGAAAGGAAACTGCTGCTGATTGTTGAGATTTAACTCAACTTTTTTCATAACCTTGCCCTAGTTCCCAAGGGTTCAGGATCTACTCTCCATGAAACAAGGGTCTAAGAATAACTTATTCGAATAAATGTAGTACTAAAGAAAATGCATTTAATACACTTTAGAGTAAGTTCTCATAAAGGCAATCCCACAGGAAGAAGGGTATAAATACATGCAATGGGGTTTGCTATATCCAGAAATAAAGTAATAAATGCAAGTATGCTACTGCACTGTCCCACAGGAGCTGAGCTGAAGAGAAACCGTTCACATCTGAATACGGTGCAAAATCAAACAGATGAAATTGCATTTAAGAAAACAAGATATACTTTTGACATTGTCTAAATTTGACGAATACTTCATTAAATTAAACAAACGCATTTCCCTAACATTTTGAAATATTAAATATATTCACCCTTACCATTATCTCCATACTCGAGCCTAACCGCTAAGCCGAGAAGCCAGTCCACTGTTTCTTGTCGTTCTTGTATTTTGAAAGGACAGTTTACGTCTTTCATATACTGTGGAGTAGAAAGAGGAGCAAACAAGTATATTTTACTGACCAGTAGGAATTAGCTAGGAGCACAGAACTGTTTTGGAAACGGTCACTTTCCCACAGACCTCACAGTTGTTATTAACAAGACGGTTATTAACAAGAAGCGTCATTGTGAAATGTCCTGCTGTGGTATCTGATCCATTTGAGAGCACTTAATCCACTGCTAACTCGAGTCTGACATTTAGTAATGGCACCCACTTTTCAACGAATGTGATTCATGGTCAGAAAGCAACCAGAGAAACCTCTTTCTTTGCTCTCTGTTCACTTTACACAGTAAGCAAAGACATGGGAAGGGGAAAGGACAGAGAACAAAAATTACAGCAAAAACTCCCCATCTAAAGCAGGGAGGAGGAATGATGCTACACCTAAAGCTTTCACAATACTAATATGAGGGTACAACCCTGCCTTTAAACCACCTGGACAAAAATTGTAAGATTCTGAGAAGTAATTTTCCCTTTCTTAGGGACTGTGCACAACAGGAAAGGAAAAAACGTGTCTGGGACACCATCTCTGCTCTTCTGAAGCCACAGCACAGGACCCAGCACAGCCTGCTGCCAAGACTCCCAAAGCCCAGGACACAGTGACATTCTGCTGTGTCCCTTTGCTGGAGGGAGAGAAGTGCCACACAGCCCCTACTTCAGCAGCACAAGCTGAAGGGAAAGGCCATCAGAGGCTGGAGAGCACTAGCAGGCAGGACTCCCCTGGCAGGCACACAGAGAAGGATGGTCTGGCCAAGCCAAGACAGACTCCACTGATACAGCGACAGTACCAGCAACCAGTAATTCTAATATCACATAGATTTATGTAGACGATATTAGAATGCTTTAGGCTCCCTCCTGCAGAGCATGAGCACTGCACCTCCAGTCTTCCTGGGAAGTGAGCAAGGAGAGCGGTTCCAGGGGAGAAAGGTGAGATGAATGGGCACTGAGCATTACGGAACAGCATTTTCAGCTCCTCGCAGGGCTGTCTGCAGAGAAAGGGAGTGGGAACCAAGAGGGAAAGCTCAACAGCCCTGCAATGACTCAAAATGCTCCCGAGCACCCAGGAGATCACTCACAAAATGATGGCTGCTTGCCATGCTTTGCGCTAGCAGCAGAAAATCATCTATCTGGAATAACAGGAGGTGCAGAGATGAGCTTTCTGACACACGCTTGCAAAGCCTACGAATACATTAGCCTAATCCATTTTCCTTTTGGTACGTAAGAATCATTAATGCAGAAAAAGCTGTTTATTTGTAGCCAATCTTCTTTCTACTTCAAGAGCTGAATCAAATCAGACAAAAAACAGATTAGGATGGATACCACCTATTGCAAAAACAAAGCTAAGGGAAAATTACGTACAAAAAATTCTACCATCTTAGTAACTCCTACAGTTTGGCTTCACTAATACATTTGAATTCCTAGGAATTTAGAAGTTCAGAGACAGGACAAATACTCAAAGCCATTTACATTCAACAACTACAACAGCTGTTAATCATTATTTACATTGTCATTTCAAATTGTTTTTGAAACAACAAAATACCTTTTCAAATGATTTGGGCCAGTCATCACTGTGTATGTTTCTTAAATTCCCTCGGTCTTCAATCTTGTAATGTCTGATTTTCTGGTCTTCAAGCCACACAATAAAATTTCTGAATTCTGTTTCATCTGTCAGGAGAAGTAAACAAAGCAAGAATTAGACAGTATCTTAAGGGCAAAATTACAATTCACACTAACAAATACTGGTGTCCCCAAGCGCTTTCACGTTTTACCATAAAGACAGACCTAACACTAAAATCATGTATTCCAGGATAACCTCTGACTACAACTCAACACTGAAGTGTTTTCCATTTTTCAAGTCACTTCAAACCAGCTATGGGTGACTGACTACACTAAAAGGCATCAGCCAACAGACTGGTTTTTTTGGGAATATAGTTCTAACCTACTAAGTAAAGGAGAGGTGAAACAATGATAGATAAATTCAGTTCCTAACCCTGTTACCTGGACAAATGTGTTACATGTAGCAGCAACCCCCCGCCTCTTCCAAAGAGCAAAGCACACAAGTTGTGACGGCACAAAGGCATTTTCTTCCTTTACTATTGACTCAATTTTTCTGGGTTGTTGACCCAGCATCTTATTATTTGGGAGCTGGAATTCCACAATACATAGACTGCAGTCCAAACAAAGCTATTTGTACTGGATGAAGCAATTCACCTGCACCTGTGCTTTACTGACAGAATTCCTTCCTGGAGACAGCAGATCACAGCTCTGGGGTACCACTGGCCCCTCAAGAAATAGCTGTGATATTTGGGCTTTGGATGAGCTTTAGTATCCTGAGTTAATGAGTATAATATGCTCCTGCATCTCAGAGTGGGGTAAGCACACCATTTCCCCCATCAGGGATAAGAATGACATTTCTGCTTCTCAGAAGCACTGTCTAAGCTATTTAAGTGCCTGACTTTTAACCAATATGTTGTAAGAAAGAGAGACACGGTCACAATGCATGTAAAGGTAAGCTCTCAGTAAGACCTTTTAAAATTTCTACGCTGACAAAACGAACCTTAAAGGGTGGAGAAAAAAAAAAAGAAGAAAAAAGAATTATAACCGTAAGAAACTCAGGACACGCAACAAAAGAAAATGCCAGGAGACAGTCTCTCCTCAGAAAGAAGCGAGTCTACCAAAGCGCTGAAGAAAAGACAATCTATTAAACCGATGACCCGAAGCTTATAATTGATCGCACTGGATAAATACATCGAGCTAAACCACTGTAAAGCCTGGAGATCGCAGTTTTCCCGGCCTAAACTCGGGATTTTCCCTCAATTTGAGCCCAGAGAGCTACATTAACGCTCACAGCCCAGCAGACCCTCCCGGCCTTAACCCTCCTCCCTCGCCCGGGAGACAGGGCGGGGGTGAGGGCGGCCGGGTTCCGAAGCGCTGAGGCGAGGGAAAGGGAGAGGAGCTCCAGGGGGAAAACAAGGCCGCGGGTGCATGAGGAGAGCGGGGGGAAAGGCAGGGAGGTGGCGGTGCCGCGGCCCCTCACCCCTGCAGTTGAAGCCGGCCGGGTTGTGGTAGTCGAGCGCCGAGAGCTTGCGGCGGAACATGGCGCCGCTGCCGCCGCCGAGGGCCGGGCCCAGCCGCTCGCCCCGCCGGACAGGAAGGAACACCCCTTGCCCTCTCTCT
>VXBH01009377.1:88641-102532 GCA_013400035.1 Rynchops niger
CCCCACCGCCCAGAAATACCCCAGCGTAAGGGTCTGGAAAAGGAGTTTAACCTCAGAAAATAAGGAAGGGTTTTCAGAAACGGAGCTGGGGCGCTTTGACGCTTCAGCCCATCACTGCCCCATCACTGGCACAGAGCGGGTGACAGCGGGGCAGAGCAGGTGACGGTGGGGCAGCCCACCCTGCCTGCAGCAGCACGGGTGACACCGGCCACGCACATGGCCACTGTCCCCCACGCAAATCTCCCTGGGGGTCTGGAAAGAAGGATTTATAATTTTTTTTACAGCCCTTTTTAACAATGTACCCCCTCGCCCTGCTCAGCTGCTCTCCATACTTGCCCGTTCCCCGTGTTCTCCCAAAGGCAAACTTCTCTTTAATTTTAGGATGCTACTAAATGGGTTGTGAAGCACCGGCTCCCAGCAAATAAATCTCTTTGCTGGGAAAAAAAAAATACAACCCAGCATATATTTCTTAGGAGGGAGAGGGATACTAAAAAAATAAGAGCCCAGAAACCTCTCGCCTCTCCGTAACTCATAGAAAATTGGCAGGACTATAAAAAGCTGCATTTCTGCTCCAGCCAGCGAGTGCCCATTCAAAAGCGCAGCTCTTCCCAAAAATACCTTCGGAATTGCTCGGTGGTTGCTCCTTGCACTTAAAAAGCAGCCCCGACTCCAAAGGCCAGCCTGGGCTCACCTTGTACAACCTGTAGTAGTGCACGGCCACGTCGTCCAGCCGGACGGCCTCCTTGATGTACTTGAGATGGGCTTCGGAGGCCGTCAGGGCAAACTGATCCTTGTGCATGTTGGGGACGTGCTTGAGGATGTAGTCCTTGCCCCTCTTGGCAACCACCTGTTTGGAAGAGAGGAGAAGCTGGTCCAGGGGAGCTGCTCCGTGCTCACCAGCTCCCGGTGCTCCCGGGCAGCGGCGATGGCCAGGGAAAAGGGAAATGGGAGCGATACGCTCCATTTTACAGCCGCAGTCAAAAAGAAAATGAATACAGCAGCCGACAACCTCTCGCCCCCAGGATTTCCCACTGGGAAGGGCACTTTTGCTCCGTGTGCCCATCCCATGGAGTTCACACCAGCGGCGATGCCCAGTCCAGGGCAGGGAGAGCCAGGGATGAGGTCGCGGCGTGGCTGGGGACACGGCCCCTGGTGCCATCGCTCCTCAGCGACACATACAACAAAAAGAGAAGTTGGCAGATTTGGAGCCCCTCTGCTGGGAGGACAGGCTGAGAGAGTTGCGGGGGTTCAGCCTGGAGAAGAGAAGGCTCCGGGGAGACCTTCCAGCCCCTTCCAGTCCCTAAAGGGGCTCCAGGAAAGCTGGGGAGGGACTCTGGAGCAGGGAGGGGAGCCAGGGGATGAGGGGTAGTGGCTTTAAACCAAAAGAAGGTGGATTTAGACTGGATATAAGGAAGCAATTCTTTATGCCGAGGGCAGTGGGACACTGGCCCAGGTTGCCCAGAGGAGTGGGAGATGCCCCATCCCTGGAAACATTCCAGGCCAGGTTGGACAGGGCTCTGAGCAACCTGATCTAGTTGAAGATGTCCCTGCTCGTGGCAGGGGGTTGGACTAGATGGCCTTTAAAGGTCCCTTCCAACCCAAACCATTCCATGATTCTACAAGTCTCTCCGCTGGCAGCCCTGACCGCAGTGAAACCACAGGGGAGGTTCAGCTGTTTGGGGTCCAAGGGCACATCACACGCGGCAGCGCAGCCCCTCGCCGCTCCTCTCTAATTAATAATTACCTCTCCGGTAACAGACTGACTTGCGTTTGGGTACCCCAAGGAGGCTGGCGCCAGTCCTCACTGCGGGGAGGGGGGGTCCCTGCCAAAGAGGGGTCCCAGCTGGGACCTGCCATACAGGACCGGTCCCTGCTCCGCTCCTGTGCAATGTCATCGGGACGGCATCGTCCCAGTGCCCAGCTCTGCCTGCCACTCCGAGGTGCCTGTCACCGTGTGCCCTGCCTCAGTTTCCCTCCAGGACTATCCCAGGAGCTGCCTACACCCGTGGCCACTGCCAGCATGGAGGACACCAGTTCTCAAAGGGCTTCAAAGCCCGAGGTGGTGCACCTCAGCATGGCGGGGTGGTGCCACCGTGGCACGTGGCATGTGGGGAAGACCCTGGGAGCATCTCTGCAGCTGCTCCAGCCACCCCACCGACCCCAACCCTCCCTTCCCGCAGCTATTTGCAGCCCTGCAGTTGTCCGAAGTTATCGACAACCGGGAATAAGCTGGAAATGGGGAGGCAGCGGGAACGCTGGCTGCCCGGGAAGCCTCCAAGCAGCCTGGCATCATCGGGTTCACACGTGGTTAGAGCGGGGACCACCTGGTGGGACACTTACCCAGGCAGGGAAATAGGCTTCGGGCTCAAAGTACTTCCCGTAGTGCTTGTTACGCTTGAAGTCACCCAGGTCGGCTTGGAGGGCGAAGGCGGTGAGGAGGAAATAGGCTTCCTCCCGCAGGACGCACTGTGAGTGCAGCACTTGCTTCCGCAGGTGCCAGTAGTAGTAGTAACGTGCAGTCCGGTCGCTGTGGGGGGAGCAGAGGAGAGAGGGGAGGAGAGGGGAGCCCGCGGGACACCCGGCCGCGACCCAGACCAGGGGGTGGGAGACAATTCCAGCCCCTTCCTCCCGGTGCGGAGCTCTTTCCGAGGGAGCAGGGCTGGGTGCTGAGCCGGTTGCCCCCTTTTCCTCTTCGTTTAAGCTGGGGCTCCCGTTTCAGGCTGGGCTCAAACGTCCAGCCAGTGCCTCCCGCAGGTGGAATAACGCCCC
Organism: Rynchops niger; assembly: GCA_013400035.1. Classification (NCBI taxonomy): domain Eukaryota; kingdom Metazoa; phylum Chordata; class Aves; order Charadriiformes; family Laridae; genus Rynchops; species Rynchops niger. The sequence goes on from VXBH01009377.1 coordinate 91,411, forward strand.
CCCGGCTCCCGCAAAAAGCATCCCTGCGTGGCTGCGGATGCCACCATGTCCCCCCGCACCCAAAACCCTGAAAATAATTTTTTCCCGGAAACGGGACCTGAAGTTCCCACCCCGCCACAGGCACACGCGTGAAATTAAAATCAGGCTGGCCCAAAGGGTTAAGCTGTGACAAAGCCCTAAACGCCACGTCCCCAACCCCCCAAAAGGCTCTGTCATCACTGGCTGGGAGCAGTGTCCCCACCTGCTCCTGGTACCCGGCCACAAACGGCCCCCACAGAAGGGAGGAGCATCCATCCCACAGCATCCCGAGGCTGCGCAGCCCCAGGAGCGGTGCCCAAGCTGGAGGCACCCTGGGGTGCTCCCCCACTAGCCCCTGGCCCCCGCGTGGGGGTGCCCACCGCCCCAGGGACGGGGGGATGGGGGGGTGCAGCCTACCTGATCAGTCTGCCGTTCTCCACATAGTACTGCACTCGGAAGTGGATGATCATGGGGGGGCCAAACTGGTCGATCCCCTGGAACGGAGGAGACATTCAGGGCTCCTGCGGACACCCCGGCATCGCGCCCTGGCCCCTTGCCTCGGGGTCCGTCACAGCCACCCCCTTGCCCTCCACGGGGTGAAAGCCACAGGGAAGAGTTCACTCTCTAACGCTGATCGCCCTTTTTTCCTGAATTATGGCTTGACACCCATTTCCCTCTCCCCCCCCCCAATATGCTGAAACACGAAGGGGATTTGGATTTAAAGAAGCAGGCAGCTGGGTTTGAGACACACCCCCCCACCAGGGGTTTGCAGCCCCCCACCGCCACTGTCCCTCTCCAGCCCGTCACCCACCAGTCCCCATCTCAGCGCCAGCACCGGAGCCTTCGCACCAACCCCCCTGGCATGTTGCACTGAGATAATTAAAAGGTGCTTTGGGGGGGAAAGGGCGGGGGAACCCCAAATGCTTGATTTTAGACACTTGGAAGAAAGGGACACCTTGAAAATTCTGCTGATTGTAAGAAATAAGGAAGGAAAAAAAATCACAGCTCCAGGGCAGGGGAGCATGGTGGACTTGTCCCCAGCCGGGGCANGCCCAAGTGCCACCCCCCCCTGCCGCCCCCTCTGGCTGCGTTCCCGTGTCCTGGAAGTGACCTGCGACGGGGACAGAGGTGGCCTTACTGCCGTCAGCTCTCCATGCAAGACCTCACCGCTGACCTTGCTGGCCTCCTTCTTCCACTCCTTGGGGCAGTACTTGTAGAGTTTCTGGGCCAGGTCCATGTACACGTGCTCATTGTCTGACAGAGGTGGGACAGAGGTGGCATCAGCATCCTCCGTGTGTCCCCCTGCATCCCGCCAAGCTCTGCCTCAGCCCCTGCCCCAACCCATCGGTGGGTGGTATTGGGGGGGCGGTTCATAACCTCCTCGTCACCAAACAAGAGGCCACCAAAGGGTTGGGTAAATTTGTGCCCATCTTTGGGCAAACACGCCCCCCCTGCCCGGTGGCATCATGCCTTGCCGTGCCGTGATGGCATCATGCTGGACCGGCCACGGGCACCGAACCCATGGCATAAAGCCCTGACTTACTCTGGATGACGCTGAGCCCAAAGAGGTGACAGTCCTTCAGCCTCAGGAGGTCACACACCTGCACCAATAACTCGTGGCACAAAATCTTCACCTGCAAAAAGACGCCCACCTGTGGTCCCCGCTGCATCTGTGCCCAGCTGAGCACAGGGCAGGTGGCACCAAACCCCCCACCGGCTCCCCAAGTGGAACTGGGGGGTGACAGGCTGTGCTGCAGGGCACATTTTTCCATGGAAGTCCCCAAAAGCCGGGTCCCACCCTGGCGTGCAGGACCAGAGCTCTCCCCTGGGGATGGGATGCTCGGGGACCACGGGGCAGGTCAAGAGCAGCGGGTGGTGGTGGAGACCTCACGGCAACCAGCCCAGTGCCAGGGAGATGGCTTTGGGGGCAGAAAACAGAATATCGCGTGGTGGTGAATTAAAAAAATATGAAATATGTTGAATAACAGAGCTAAATCCTCCTCCTGTTTATTCGCCGGGGTACAGGAGGCCGGATGGCCATCCCCAGTGGGTGCACGGAGTGAGGACCGGGGGAGGAAGGACTGCCCGCTCCTCACCGTGCCGCCCCGGGGGATGGCATACGGCAGGTCACACACCCAAAACCACGGTGCTGCCAGCAGCACACCAAGCCAAGAAGAAGCAGGAGAGCGTAAAAACGCTGCCACAGCCTTCAGGGGAATAACTTGCATGCATCTCTCGGCAGAGAGATAGCGGGCAGGCTCAAAATAAAAAGCAGAGCTTGGAAATGCGGCCGGTTGCACACCCTCAGGTGTGATGAATGCGTCGGTGCTCAGGGGGTTTCCCTGGCCCCCTTACGTTGATGATGATGTTGAGGGACTCGTCGTTGGGGAGGAAGATGCAAACGCTGCGGCGGTCCTGCATGACTCTGTTGTTGTGGAAGGTCAGTTTGTTCATTGTGGTCCGGGCTCAGGGCGGGTGGTGGGCACCTCACCGACTGGCCGGGGCGGCCTCGGTCCCCGTGGGTGCCATCCCTGTGGGTGAGAGGAGGGGGTTCAGCTCCAATGCACAGCACCCCCGGCTTCCCGCACACCGATCTGGGCATCCTTCCCACCCATCACCCCCCCCCAGAAGCAGAGTGTTCCCCAAAACCCCCCCGAGCGCACCCCACCGCGGCCACCCTGCATCCCAGCGCCGGCGCCGCGGTCAGGGCAGCGCAGGATCGCAGCCGTGCCCAAAAAAACCCAAACAAAACCCTGAGCCAGCAGTTTTATTCTCCAGGCTCGGGTTCAGAAAAAAACCTCAAGGAAAGACTTTCCTGGCAGAATTAAAAAAAAAAGTCTATCCACTGGGAATGGGCAGAGAGGAGCGGCTCGGCGGCTGCCGGGGGAGGAGGGGGTTTGTTGCCGGTGGCAGAAAGGCAAGGGGACGGTGCGGGGTCCCACAGGCAGGAGCCCCACGTCCCTTCCAGCATCGTTCTCCCCATCTGTAGCGCTTCATGGGGGTTAAATAAAACAACCCAAGTGCTAACAGTGATTTGCGGATGGGAATTGCCGTCTCCTGCCATTTCCCAGCGTTCTCCTAAATCCATACTGGGGCCGAGGGGGGTGAATCCATCCTGGCACTAACCCCAGGCAATTCTTATTTTCAAGGGCAAATATTCCTTAAGCCTTTTTTACCCCACAGCCCCCCCCCAGGGACACAAACGCATGCATGACACCACGAGCTCTGATCTTTAAACCCTAAACTAGTTCCCCCTTTTTCTAACCCGCGGATTTACAGCTGGCACCGAGGACAGTATCGTGTCTCCCACTTCGCCAAATATTTGCTTTGGTCTAAATGAAAATGCCTTTGGCTTCCAAACCAGCTTCACTTGCATATTCATACAGCGGGGGAAAAAAAGTGCCCGGAGGTGACTTTGTGTCAGGTAGTTCCTGGGGTTTGGCAGAAGTTGGGAAATCCGGAGGTGGTGCCCTCCTGCCACTCCGGGCTTGCAGCGCCGAGGCCCCATGCAGCCGTGCATTGCACCCACGCGTTGTGGTGGGGCAGCGTGGCCGTGCATTCCAGCTGTGTATCACAGATATGCATTGCGGCCATGCATTGCATCTATGTATTGCATCCATGCCTTGTGGTGTCCATCAGGGCCATGCATTGCATCTACGCATTGTGGTGTCCATCATGGCCATGCATTGCATCTGCTCATTGCACCCATGCATTGTGGTGTCCATCATGGCCATGCATTGCATCCATGCATTGTGGTGTCCATCATGGCCATGCACTGCATCTATGCATTGTGGTGTCCATCAGGGCCATGCATTGCATCTACGCATTGCATCTACGCATTGTGGTGTCCATCATGGCCATGCACTGCATCTATGCATTGTGGTGTCCATCAGGCCCATGCACTGCATCTATGTATTGTGGTGTCCATCAGGGCCATGCATTGCATCTATGCGTTGCGGTGTCCATCAGGGCCATGCATTGCATCTACACATTGCATCTACGCATTGTGGTGTCCATCACGGCCATGCACTGCACCCATGCATTGTGGTGGTGCATTGTGGCTGTGCGCTGTAGCCATGCATCGTGCCATGCATTGCACCTGTGCATTACATTTGTGCATTGTGGTCATTCGTCGTGGCCACGCATTGCATCTGTGCATTGTGGCCATGCATCAGGGCTGTGCCTCGTATCCATGCGTTATAGTCATGTATTTCATCTGGGCATCGCGGCCATGCGCTGCACTTGTACATTGCGGCTGTGCATTGCATCCCTGCATCCCAGCTACGCATCGCAGCCATGCCCGGACGTGATTGATCCCAACCGGGAGCAAACACGGTGGGCGGCAGACGGGTTGGTTTCAAGGTTCATTAAAAATCCCAGCAGCGGTGAACAAAACGGGGCCGAAGGTATTTGGCAAACGTCCTGGCCCCGGCCAGGCGCCTGGCAGCTCCCGTGCACCAACGCGGGGCTGGGCGTGAAGCGACTCGCACAGGCCGTGGCAGGGAGGGTGCCGCGTCCCAGGCAAAGCAGCCGTGCCCCCAGGCACCCTCCAGCACCCTCCGCACCCAGCTCCCACCCAAAGCTCTCCTGCCAACCCAACAGGAGCACCGGAGCCCCTCTGCTGCGAGGACAAGCTGGAAGAGTTGGGGGAGTTCAGCCTCGAGAAGAGAAGGCTCCGGGGAGACCTTCCAGTCCCTCAAGGGGCTCCAGGAAAGCTGGAGAGGGACTCTGGAGCAGGGAGGGGAGCCATGGGATGAGGGGGAAGGGTTTTAAACTGAAAGAGGGGAGATTGAGATGAGACCCGAGGAAGAAATTCTTGGCTGTGAGGGCGGTGAGCCCCTGGCCCAGGTTGCCCAGAGAAGCTGTGGCTGCCCCATTCCTGGAGGGGTTCAAGGCCAGGTTGGACGGGGCTTGGAGCAACCTGGGCTGGTGGGAGGTGTCCCTGCCCAGGGCAGGGGGTGGAACAAGATGGTCCCTTCCAACCCAAACCATTCTATGATCCTCCCCACACAGCCGGCTCAGAACTACAGCCACAGGCGCAAACCACCCCCGATTTATTGGTAAACCCATCACCAGGAGGTTATTCTCTGCTTCCAGCACCGCAGTATTCCTGCCACGGGAACACACCGGGAGCAGCCGGTGGGGAACGTGTCCCTCCTCAGCCACAGCCTCTGCACCAAGCCCTGCTCACGGTGGGATATCCCCAGGAAAACACCTTCTTAAGAGCACTTGGAAATGAAAGCAAGTGTTCAGGGTGCCGGCAAAAACCCCGGTGTCTCAGCCCATCACCTCCCTGTCTCCAAACCGCCCTTACAAACCAGGCAGGGGCCGGGCATTGGGCCCCACCACGCAGCTTCTGTGTCCCTTGGGAGAGCTTCCCCACATTCATCCCCTGGGCAGTCGATCTATTTACTCCTTGTCCTGCAGCCTTAACTTGTCCCTGAGCGTCAGGGATTAAAACACACAAGCAGGCATCAGCGGAGCACGGGCATCGCGCGGCTCGGAGCCGGAGCCAAAGAAAACATCTTCCCCGAGAGCAGCTCTGCAGGACCCTACCTCCGAGAGCAAGCAAAACACCAGAGGGGAAAAAAAACCCAACCCAACACGTATATTTTGGTATTGCTACAGAAAATGCTGAAGTCCCTGCTGCTGAATGATAACAGCCCATCAGATCGTCACAGAGGGGTGGCCGGTGGCTTTGCGAGACCCCCTCAGCTCCGGGATCTCGCCCTGGGGCTCTGCCAGCCCCCCTGCAAGCTGGAGAGGCGGCAGATTGAGCAAAACAGGCACAAAAAAGCCTTTTCCAAGGGGATGCGCCTCCAGCAGCCTCCACCAGACGCCGGCAAATTCCTTCTGAGCATCTGTCGCTCATTCCCACAATGTCAGCTTTGATTCCCTGGGACCCTGCGCCGCTGCCCTCGCCCAGCGGCTCCAGCTCTGAAGTGAGAGCCGACATGAGGCACCAACATGCCCGGCTCCAAGCTGGAAAGAGCCTGGATTGCAGGGAGAGTCCCCCTGGAATGCCGTGCTGGGGACACACACACAAATCACCCCACGATCCAAGCGAGAATCTCAACCCTGGGCAGTTTGGCAAGGGGTTTTCCATCCAGAGAGCTGGGAAAAACACTGGGAATAAAGACTCGGGCATGGCTCAGCATCCACAGCACCAAGATATCCTGGTCTTCCAGCTGCACTTTCCCTGCTATAGGGAAAAAAATGCATTAAAACTCCACAGGAATGCACTGCAAACCCCTTATGTGCCTTGTAACTCCAGGGCTCCACGGCAAAAATTCCTTGATCCATCGTATTTTTCAGGCCAGGCTGCTGGAATCCCGTCTCCCCTTCCCTCGTACCGACGCCATGGAATAAACCCCGTGGCAAAACTCTGCCGTGAAGTAAAACATCAGGCCATAAACCTGCCGGCTTGGAAAAAGCAGCTCGGGCCGTGGCTGCTGACTCGGCGGGGGATTTATCCGGCATGGGGGCTGGCAAACACGGCCGAGGGCAAGCAGAGGGAGGTTGGGCCTGGTGGAGGCGGAGGTGCCGGAGCAACGTGCCAGGCTCTCAGAGGAAATATAAATTTGGATGCAATTCCAGGGTTGGGGATTTAACATCGCTTGAACTTGCTGGCTGAGGGGTGGGGGGGGGTGTTTCTTCCAAAGACGCAAGTGCGCAGCTCCTGCGCACGCCAAGCGAGGCTGTGCAGCGTGTGTCCCCCCCCAGCCCCCCCACCACGTATTTAATTACAATTAAAAGAAGCGTCTGATCACCGCGTCCATCGTTTTGGGTCAAGCCTGTACCCCTACGGTACCCACCGGCCCATCACGGGTGCCGACGGCTCCGCCCAGCCACGACCCCCCCACCCCTTTCTCCATCACCCAAATCCACCTCCCCTTGCCAAAAATAGCCATTTATTAACAAATTCCGCCCCATCAGACACCAAACCCAGGCTTTCGTCCCAGACACCCCAGGGGCGAGGGAAGGGATTCGGCACGGGACCCGCACGTAGGCACGGGCCGTCCCGCAGCCAGAGGCTGCCCCAAGTGCCGAGCAAGACGGGAAGATGAATTCACGGGGCAGGAATTTCTTGTTTTTAAAGAGTTTAGAGTGGGTTTTACCCCACATCACAGGGCGCAGGTATGCGCGAGCTGTTATTACAAGTTTTAAGGCCGTCACTTAACGCAGCCTCTACCAACCCAAAAGCCAGATTAACTCCTGCTTGCGGTCGCCCCCGTAATTAAAATCGTCTCCCAATTCTTCATGAACTCAACAGTTTCCTCATAATGAAGGGAGGCAGATGAAAGAGACCTTCACTGGGAAAAAGGGCTCGGTTATAAATATTACATTACTTCATTCCACCACAAAAGTTATTTGGCTGCTGGAAACTCAGCCTGGGCAGCTGGGGGCCAGCCCCACGAGCCCCAGCAATGCCCCCGAGCGCTGGAGGGGTCCAAAAAGCCTCAGCAAGGAAGGTTCACCCCCCATCAGCTCGCCTGTCTCCATCTCCTCTTCCTCCCCTTTGCTTGCTGCAATGGGACAACACCAAGAGGCAGAGCGGGTGCTGGGGACACCCGGGGACAGCCTCAAAGGGCCGAGACAGGGACCATTATCCCATTTTTGGGATAACGGCCCCTCTGTCCCCTCCTATTTGCATCACAGCCGCAGTCGCAGCCAGCGCTGGGGACGAGCCCCGCGGGACGTGGCATCAGGGTGTGGGGACACACAGGCAGAGGTGGAAATCACACCCCCTGCCCGTCCTTCTGCCATGCACGGAGGCAAATCCGGCCTGGAAACGCTGATTTTTTCCAGCCCCGCGGCACAGCCATCCCAGGCCTCTTCCTTCCCTTACTTTGGTGCACTAAAAAATAAATACAGCCGCCCGGCCCCCGCCGAGGATGCGCACGGCAATGGATTTCACTGGCAGAGGCTCCAGCGAGGGAGGGACGGCGCCTGCCGCCTTCCTCTTCCCTCTTCTGCTATTGAACCAGCCCCTTCCATTTTATTTCCTTCTGGAAAACTTCGCCGCCAGCCTTCGGGATTGGAGGAATATCTGCTACGAGCACCCAGTTGCATCAAGACTGGGTTGGGGGGGGGATTGTGCTAGGACACCCCACATCCCCATCCCGCCTTCGGATCCTGTCCCCGCTGCGTTTCCGGGGGCTTTATGGACCATCCCCCAGCATCACCAGCAACAAGCCCAAATTTCCCCACCCCGCCAGGGACCGCAGGCATTGCTCCGAAGGATGCGGGTGGAGGCGAAGCATCGCTTTTGCTCCCCGCTCAGCAGGCAGGCTGAGCCCACACTACCAGCGGCATCCCTAAATCCCTTGGGATTCAGCCCTGGGCCTTGGCCACAGGATCCCTGGACCACAAAGCAGCTGGAAGGGTCACTGTCACCATCCCGCATCCCCATGCCGCAGAAAGCACAGCCCCGAGTTTCCAAACCATGGATATCCCTATTTAATAACCCCCCCCTAAAGATGCTCTAGCCATGGGTAAACCCTTGCTTCCTGGGGGAAGGCACTTTTGGGGAACCCCATCCCTGGCAGCCCGCTCCCGGACATGGGATCAGCGCCCAAACCCATCTGCGCTCTGGGAAACACGCTTTATGCGCATGGGGAGGGAAAAAAAAGGAGGCGCAGCCCAGCCGAGAGCCCCCAAACCAGCTCCATTTTACGCCGAAACGCACATAACCGCGTCTAGACCATCCAGAGCCTCCCCCCCGCCCCCCTGGTATCCTCACCTCCAGCTCCAAATGCGGCAAAACGAAGCCAAACCAAGTTACTTTTGTTTGAATCCTGCAGCGGGCAGAGGGGGATTTGTCTCCCTCTCTGGTTCTCCAGAGCTCCTCGGCCACGCCAGAGTCTCCATAAACTTCCCTGCCCCAGCAGCCAGGGGAGAAAAGCAAAGCTTTTTTTTTTTTTTAGCAGGAGGGAGCTGACATCATCTTAATTTGAAATTCACATTTATTTTTACATCTGGTCTGAATTAATCTTTTTCAGCGTACTGACTTTCATGTAATGGAATAATTGCTTACAGACTCGGGGTTTAAAGAGCCCTGAATAAACCCAGTTTAAAAAAAGAAAGCCCTTTACCAAACGAGAGTAAAAAGCCAACACCTCTCACCGAACCCCGATATGCCTTCGGGACTGGGAGTTTTCAATGAAACAACACCATTTTTAAGCAAGACAGCTCTAATTAATCCCCGCTCTATCCAAGGATCAGAGAGGGCGAGCCAGCTCCATGGAAAAACACGGCCACAAACCAGCCCCGGGAATCAGGCAGACCGGGAAAGCTCCGTGTGCCCAGCTCCAGCAGCGCCACGCCGAAGCATCCCTGGAAAAGCCGAGTTGGGTTTAGAGGGAAAAACATCCTCCTGAGCAGGGAAAAAAAAGTGGATTTGGGACCACAAAATGACAGGAAAGGTGGCGGGGGGAACAGGGGCACGGTGGGGGTGGGCTTTACTCCCCTGTATGAATCAAAGGACATGGGAATATCAAGCATGGTCCTGGGAAATGCGATTTCCTCACCGCCACGAGGGCACAATGTCAGTGAAAGCCCAATTTAAGAACTGCGGGGGTTTATCCTCATCACTTCCGGAACCTGGTGGGGATTCGCATTCCCGGTGGGAAATATGGAGAAGACCATTAGTGGCACTACCAGGCACCGGCTTGCGCCCATGAGTGAGTGGGGCCCATGGGTAAGAGGGTCCCACAGGTGACTGTGACCCAGAAACATGGATGAGAGGACCCATGGGTGATGGGACCAACAGATGATGGGACCCATGAGTGAGGGATCCTATGGACAAGCATGACCCATGGCCAAGGGGACCCATGAGTGAATGCAACCCAAGGAAAAGAGATCTCACAGAGAAGAGGACCCACAGGTGAGGGGACCCACTGGCAAGTATGGCCCGTGGGCAAAGGGACCCACTGGTGAGTGTGACCCATAGGTGATGGGACCCATGGGTGAGTGTGACCCACAAGCAAAGGGGTCCCACAGGCAAGGGGATGCATTGGCACACATGACCCAGGGCCAAGGGGTCCTGAAGGCGAAGGGGACCCGTGGGCGAGTGTGACCCAGGGGTGACAGGACCTGTGGGTGAGTGTGACCCTTAAGCAAGAGGTCCCACAGGCGAGGGAACATGTGGGCGAGTGTGACCCAGGGCCGAGGGGTCCTGCAGGCGAGGGGACCCATGGGCAAGTGTGACCCAGGGGCGAGTGATCTGTGAGTGAGTGTGACCCACGGGTAAGAGTCATCCATAGGCAAGGCAACTTATGGGCATGGTGACCCATGGGTGAGCGTGATGTATGGGTGATGGGACCCATGGACAAGCGTGACCCATGAGGAAGGGGTCCCACAGGCGATGGGAAGTGTGGGCCAGTGTGAGCCAGGGGTGAGGGGTCCCACACTTGTGGGCAAAGCAGCCCACTGGCGAGTGTGAGGGGCCCTAGGGGCAAGGGGACTTAAGGGAGAGTATGACCCATGAACAACGAGTCCCACGGGCAAGGGAACCTGTGGACAACTGTGACCCATTAGCACGAGTCCCATGGCTGAGGGGATCCATGGGCCAGTGTGACCCACGAGCAAGGAGTCCCAAAGGTGAGGGAACCCATGGGTGTGTGTGTGACCCACAAGTGAGGGGTCCCATAGGTGAGCGGCTCTGTGGGCAAGTGTGACCTATGAGCGAGGAGTCCCAAAGGTGAGGGGACCCACGGGTGAGTGTGACTCACAGGCCAGGGGTCCCATGGGCGACGGGACCCGTGGGCAAGTGTGACCAACAAGCAAGGGGTCCCGTGGGCAAGGGGACCCATGGGCGAGGGGACCCGTGGGCGAGTGTGACCCAGGGCAAGGGGTCCCGCCGACGAGGGGACCGAAGGCGAGTGTGATCCCGGGGGTTCGCCGAGCCCGCGGGCGAGTGTCCGGCGGGGCCACGGCCGCGGCGGGGGCGGAGGCGGGCGGTCCGGCCGCTGCTCGCCCTCAGCCCCCGGCGGGCGGGCGGAGGAAATGACTCGCATTCCTGCAGCCGGAGCCTCTCGCACTTCTCCGGCACCAACTCATCATCCCCGCAGCGCAACAAGCAGCCCCGCCGGGCTCCCCCCGG
>VXBH01009377.1:128905-141948 GCA_013400035.1 Rynchops niger
GTAGCACAAACGGCTTGAACTTTCCCTGAGTGAGTTTTTCCCCGCCAGCAGGACTGTGTGCTGTGCCGATGCCAGGTATTAACTAAGAGGATGACTCAACGAACCGGTTCAGACCAAGCAAGAACAACCCTTCGCTTTTCTTCCAAGACTCCGGCTCAGCCCAGCACGGGCTGTTCTGGAGCATCAGAAAAGGTTAGTTAACTTGAAATATAACTTTTTAAACGGTTTCTTACATCTCCCCTCCTTCAGGTTGCAGCTGGCATGGCAGGACGCTGGAAATGCAATCAAGGAGATCATTCCAAGGTAGTTTTTCCCTAAATTTTTCTGTCTGGTTTTGAGGTTTCCCTGTGAGATCTTGGCATGCGTTCCACAGAAGAGATGGACTACATGGCATGTGCTATGAGAAGTGACATGTGCCATGGGATAGAGATGGAGGGCTTCAGGAAGGATGAACTCCCCAGTTTGTGTTTGTCCAGGGGATCAGCAGAGACTCGCGAGGGCCCAGCATCCTGAGCTCCTCAGCATCCTGAGAGCCCCAGCAGCCTCTGGCTGGTGACGGGGCAGAGGCAGGTGGCATGGAGGGACCCAACCTGCTCACGGAGGGTCGGTGGCTCCAGCTGTGACGTGGAGCAGAGGCAACACTGGAGGTTTCAGCTTGAGAAAGCTGCAACACTGAAATGGGCCTTTAAAGGCAGTAGTTAAAAAGAAAAAACAAACTAGAGACGACTACAAAACGCCGAGCAGCGTGTGGGCTGGGAAACCCAGCTGGGCAGGGCCACGCCAGAGGCTGCAGCTGCTCTTTTGGGATTGAAACTGCCATTTCCATGGAAAGCATCATTAACGCTGTGTTTTTCCCTGCTGCTCCAGAGCCACTTCCAAGCCCGAGAGCTGCAGCACTGCCAGGAGCCCACACACAACCTGCACCGCTTGGGGACCGCACCAGCAGCCCTGGCTGAGTGGATACCGCGAGAGGTGGAGGGGCACCTCTGATTTTCATCCTGCAGCCTCTCCTCCAGCTGCTGGTGAGGTCTGTGGTGGACTCAGAGCTGCCAGTGTCCTCGCTCCCGTGGATGCTGCCCTGTACATCCCAACCGAGCCATCTTGACCACTGGCTGCTGGTGGCCCTGCGATATCCAAGTCCCTGCAGGGCGATAATCTGTCCAGGAGACATCTCCTCCCTCTGCTTGCTTGTGGACCACATGCACAAAGGAGGAGGAGGCCAGACAGGAGCATGGAAGGGTTATTAAGCATTGGAACAGTCTGCCCAGGGAAGTGGTTGAGGCACCACCCCTGAAGGTATTTAAAAGTTGGGTAGACATAGGGCTTAGAGATATGGTTTAGTGATGGGTTTTGTCAGAGTTAGGGTGATGGTTGGACTCGATGGTCTGAAAGGTTCCTTCCAACCTGGGCAATTCTATGATTCTATGGGCTGTGAAGCAGCAGTGCCAGGATGTGGGGCAGAAAAGGCGCCCCAGGTTTGAGAGCATGGAGGGAGGACAGGGGGTCGATACGTGCATGACAATGCACTGGAGGTTTGTCCTGCCCGCGGCTCACCTGCATTTGGAGAGAAGGAAGCCAGGAGGTCTTCAGTGGCAACCTAATACCTACGTCCAGCTCCACCAGGAGAAATCCTGCCATCAGCTGGGACTCTCCCAGCAGAGGAAGGAGCGCTACCAGTTCAGGAGGATCACTGGGCAGTGACCCGCAAATGCAACTCAGGGTGAACAACTCCAAAGCGATACCGGCGTGGGAAACCAGCTCCCCCTGCATCTGCAACGGGTTCCAGACCGAGGAGGTGCCTGGAAAGGGGCTCTGAAAACTGCCGTTATTTGCCCTGTGTTATTCCACAGGGACAGACAATTTCTGCGGAGTGTTACCTGAGCTGTCACAATTCCAGCCCAATGGCTTTGGTTTTTCCTCTACAATACCTGCCGAGCCTGTCAGAGACCTGCTTTTCAGCTTGGGAAGGAAAAATCAAGGTGCTGCCTTCGCTTTCAAAAGAAAAACCCACCGAGCTTCCGAACGAGCTGACCTGTGACCGAGCACACCGTCTCTCCGCGATGGGAGGCATGACGAATGCTTGACATGAGGGACGAGCAGCGGAAAGACGCCTGTGGGTTTGCCATGGGAGAGGCCCAGGGCACAACGGAGCTGCTCCGGCCGGAGGGAGAGCTGAGTGAGATTCAGGGTGGGACGAGGGAAGGTTTCCCAGCCCCGAGATGTTTCAGTTGGATGTTTTCCTCCACGAGGCTTTCTGCTTCCAAACAACCAACGCTTTCTGTTCAGCGGACTGACCTCAGCGGGGAGAAAAATTGCTGCACAAAAGGGACAGCGAGGCTGACGCCAGAAGCATGAACTCGGCGCTGGTCCCATGAGCTGTTCTGGGTGGGTCCGGACAAGGCGTTTTTCAGAGCTTTTGTTAAAAACAGTGAAATAGAAAGCACTCAAAAATCTTATTTTTTTGAGAACTCCGAAGCACGCTTGGTTTGGACCCCCCCTGCTGCAGCACCCTCCCAGTTTTCTGGTTTGGCCCCTACACCAAAAGCATCCATATCTGCCCCGTTACTTTGCCTTCTGGAGATCCTTTTGCTCATTCACACGAATAGAAAAACATCATCCCAGCAAACAAACCCGGCGAGAGCCGCTGAAATCCTGAGCGCCTCATCGACCCTCAGCGCACTGCTCTGGTTTGATTCCTCTTCCCACATTCTTGCCTTCTTCGCTTGGCTCTGGAGATCGTTGCAATTTATATTTATCGCTGCAGGGCTCCCGGACACCCGTCCTTCAGGAGGCCGTGTGAAGGACCCCAATTGATCTTAATCGCATTAAAAATTAACGTGCTGCCCAGGAGAGCAACAGCATTTCAGTATCTGCTGATGGACCTTCCCAATAAGACCTTCTCCAGAAGGAGATGATGTTTCCTAGAAGATGCTTCATGATTTTGGCCTGTGAGTAGTCGGTTTGGGGTGAGTTGCCATGTTTTGCTCTCCAGGGGAGGCCACCATGGAGCACATCAGTGGTGGAGAGACCCGGGAGGTGGTGGCTGTGAGCAGGTTTCCCATTACAACAGCCAACAAAACCAAGCCACAGTTTGCCAAACTACACGCTCAAAATGTCTCAAAGAGAGTTTTGAATTAAATTAAAAGTCCTATTTCTGCACGTTCTCAAGAAAAATTTGTTTGTTTTTTTTTTTTTTTTCTCCAAGGCAGGGCAATTATTTCACTCCAACACTTTGCTCAATTAATTAAAATATGCTTAAGAGGAGAAAGGAGAGAAGATGAAACCTGCACCCAAATTTTCCATAGTACTGGGCCTGTGCCAGAACACACCTGAGCTAAGCCACCCGTGAGACTCGCTTCCCAGTCCCAGGCCGCGAGTTTTCTCAGGAATGCATGGGCAAGGAAACCCAGCCTGGGAAGGCTGGTGGGATTCAGGGATGGCTGCAGGATCAGCCCATAGGCTCCTCTGGAGGCTTCTGTTTGGGGGTTCAACTGCTGGTTTGGGGGTTCAGCTGCAGCATCCATCCTTTTGGATGCTCCAGTGAGCATCCCTCACCGGAGCCTGGTGCTTGGCATGGCTGGAGTCTCTGACTCCCTTCCAAGCACCTCCCTGGATCCCCCAAATTGGCAACTAATAGGGTCACTGCTCACACTGGAACGTCCAGACATGGCAGATGGGGATGCACTCTTGGGGTTTCCAAGAAAATGCCAATGAGGTGCTTTTCTGCCTTCTGGGTGCTTCGGGACCCCAGCACTAAGTGTGTGTTGCTGCCCCCGGACTGGGCATCACTGTCTCTCCCCAGTTGCCACCATGCGCTGTTACAACCACACTTCGTGACTTTTCTTTTGTGATGTTTTGCATGACCCTGTGAAGGTATAAATCACTGCGTTCCCCACTAGGTATCGATGCTATTACCTGAAGGAGTTAGAAATGCCTGTGGAGCTCTCTCAGTCTCTTTAACGGCCAGAAATAAAGGAAAGCCTTGGCAGGGTTGGGTGCTGTTCTCCACTGATGAACCGGTGCATTGCTCCAGCAAGAAATGATCTCGTTATGGTCTCCCCTAATGAACTGTCTCCCAGAAGCCGGCTGTGCTGCCTCAGAGCCCCATGGTCCAATACAGGATGTGTTGTCCAGCTGAAATTCACAGGCAAAATGCTTTACATTCATAAAACACCAAGAGGCAACCTGACCTCAGCTGACGCAAGAGGGAGAAGGTGAAGCCCTGCCACCCCCTCGGGCCACCGCAGCCTCCCAGGGCTGGGAACAGGGCGACAGGTACACACAAGGGTAGCATCCAGGCACTTTCTGAGCTGTTTTCTCGGTCCCAGCATCATCCCGGGGTGAAGAGCTGCAAGGCCCAATGGTGCCGTGAGTGCAAAAATCATAGAATCATAGAATCTTCATGGTTGGAAAGGACCTTTGAGATCATCGAGTACAACCATAATACTCCCTTTAGCATCACTGGGGTTGCAAGCTGGTGGGTGTGCTCCCCGATGGGGGTGTTAAAGGATGCTCTCGCTTTCAGGAAGCACGGCTGGGCTGGATCAGTCATGCCAGCTGGCAATGGCACCCGCTGGGACTTTATTCCTGACTCTGGGTGTTAAATCCCAGAGTCCCATCCCAGGCTGGGAACGAATGTGGGAATAGCAATGGGTATCTGCAGGCAGGGGTTTTAGCCAACACTCTTCAAATGTTGGCTCGATGGTGTAAATCCCAGACGGGTCTTCATATCCGTGCTTTGGTCACCCACATCCACCCGGCCCCTTCAACCACCTGCCCCACCAAAATCCACACCCGGGACCCCAAACAGACCCAGGCTTCCCAAGCCTCCCCTTCCCTTCCCAGGGTTACTTGCAGAGCTGAGGAACCGGTGTCAGCGTTTTGTCTGGAAGAAAACTCAGAGAGAGGAAAAGACAGAGGGAAAAGCATCACTTGCAGGAGAGGCTTTGCTTGGGTTGGCTTCTAATAGGAGCTCATTTAATTCAGTATCATTTGCATGGCCAAATAATTGCAGGTGGAGGGGTTTTATCCATCCCTTGGATGCTCTGCCACAGGGTGTTCGGAGCTGCTGCCTGCCCGGATGGCTCGGAGCGTGCTCCACCTTTGCAAACTTGTTTGTAAAACGTTTGGAAATCTCACAGGAAACAAATTTCCAAAGACTGGACATTGGGATGGATCTAGGACCTTTTATTCCAATTAAAAAAAGATAACCCACCGTGTCGTGGAGAGGAAAGTTCATCTCTAAAGGAAAAGTCAAAACGTGCCCTTGGGAGGTGGGTCAGCCATGTGCCTGCAAAACACCTCCGTCTTGATGAAACTGTTGTTTTCTGCCAGGAAAATGACTTTATAATAAAATGATGAGTATTATTAGGCATTATTATTATCCCACCAGCCCATGGGAGATGGGATGTGGCAGAAATGATCTGTCTCAGCTGTGCCAAGGAGGAGTCGCTGGAGGGAGCCGGTACCAGGACCTCGCTGCTCTGGAGGCGCCCTGACGGATTACCCCGATTCCCCAAAGTTTACCTTGGCTCCAGAAGACCCTTCCAAGCAATTCCTGTGTTTCTGAGCTGACATTTAAAACGTTGGGAGGTTCTGGCTGGCTACGGGTTCTTCTCTAATTACGTTCCAGCGCTTTGCTTGTCATGAACTCATTAATAGCCTGATCCAGTGCGGGCAGATTGCAAGAGTCGTGTTTTGTCCACAAACACTTGATTTTTGGATCTCCTCCTTGTCGGAGACTTACCCCAGGAGAGCTTCAAACAAGAAGGACTTTTTCCAGTTTTCAGGGCTCACAATGACTTCATCCTGTTTTCTCAGCGCAGATCAGAAGTTTATCGTCAAAAAGAAAAAAAAAAAGTATTAATCCAAAGATTAGGTTTGCAGGGAGACGCGAAAAAGCAGTGATCTGGGAAAAATAAGGTGTGAGAAGACATGAGAATATCAGTTCAATGCCACAAGCATTTAAAAAAAAAAAAAAACAACCCACAAATAAACAAAAAAAAAACCCCAGACAAACAGAAAATGTGAATAATTCCCGCTGCTTTTCACAGGAAGTTTGTTATGCCTTTTTTTTTTTTTTTAAAGACTAATATTTTGATTTTTTAAACCTCTACCATGAGAACAAGTCAGGCCGCTCCATGCCCAAGAGCAACCAGCCGGGCTTTGGAGGTGCTCCCTTGGAACGAGCTGGTTTTGGGAGCTGCCAAGCAAACTCCCTTGGCTTTGCTGGGCTCCCTCCACCTGTGGCACAAGGCAGGAGAGGAGCTGCAACGCGCTGGGTTGCATCTGCCACGGGGTAGAGATGCATCCAGGTGGCTATTTGGGCTGGAAAGCCGGGATTTGCAGAGTTTGCCTGCAATGGGCAGGAACGATCGCCCATTGTGGACCAGCACGTGGGGCTTTCATCCCAGCTCCCAGCAAAGTGGGGTTTAACAACGCTGTTCCTTCTGCTCAGGCTGGAAACTACACAAATGGCCTCAGAAAGTTTTCAGAAGTCAAGCGGGGCTGTGCAATGCTAAGCTCAGCCCAAAAAGGAGGTGCTTTGCTGCTGCCTCTTAATTACGATGCTCCTGAGCGACAGCGGAGTCGGAGCAAGGACTGCTTTTCTCTCCCCAGCCCTCTCTGTGCCATCTATCTCCCAACAGTTCATTTTAATTATGCAATTATAGTGTGTACAAAGCTTTCTGTGAGCTTTAGTGGCTAATTAAAACAGATGGTGAGCTTAATGGGCCCAACTCCTTTTTCTTCTCTTAATTAATGTGTTAACAGTTTATGGGCCAGCCCGTGGAAATCTGTTACTTAGCAGCTCTGTGGGTCTACAAGCCACCCACACATGTATGGCCCTGCCACACACACAGACACGCGTGGAGATGCTGTCCCAAACACGCTGGTGGTCTCGAGCAGGTCTCCATACACCTCATGGGTCACCTCCACGGTGCCGTGTACCTCACTGGGAAGATACAAGCACCCTCGAGATGAAGCTGACTGGAGGGATGGAGGGATGGGTGGGTGGATGAATGAGTGGGTGGATGGGTGGGTAGATGGGTGAGTGGATGGATGGATGGATGGATGGGTGTCTTCCAGGCATGCACCAGCCTCTTGCAGGACCAGGACACCCAAGCATGAGAAGAAGACATTCATCTCAAAACTCTGCTGGAAACGATGGAGAAGAAAGGGGAGGAGGCAGGCATGGGTCCCAGGGCACATTTCCCTCTACTTTCCACCTCAGGGCAGAAAGGGGGATTCAAAGCACTCTTGGGGTCAGGGTGTGGGGACCAGGAGTGGTCGGGGAGCAGCAACGGGGCTCAGCAAGCCGGTAACAAGGGGCAGCCCTCCGAGGTGGAAAACCGGGAGGGGATGAGGCAGGATGGGTTTTGCCAGAGGCTGAAACAACACACCAGCATCCTACTATGGTTTCATGACACATGGCCAACAGCAGCCTCCAAAGTGACGCCGGGTGCTTTTGACACACAGTGCGGGTCTTCCAAGGCCAAGCAAAGCTGCAGATCTCACGTTTCCTGGAGGAGCTGCCCCACCAGCAAGCGCCAGGCATCAGGATGGACGTGCAGCAGGGTGGGAGCAGACGGGACACCGAAGCCAGAGTTAAACTGGGAAGAGAAGCTCGGAGACAGGCAGGGCAGGGTGGCACAGTGCGGGGAAGGCAAGGAAAGCAGGGCAAGGATGGACATTTCCAAAGGAGCCTTCTGTTTGCCCAAGGTGCCTTGAAGGTGCAAGATGAGGCAACAACAGGCTGTGACATCTTGGTGGCCCTGGGAGGCAGGGGCTGTGCCTGCTTTCTGCCAATGCAGGAAGAGGGACGCATCAAACGATGGCAGCAGGAGCACTGCTCACAGCACCCACAAGGAGGTGGGTCCCCAAAGAGCACGTATTTACCTTGCTGAGCTCCCCACCAGAGGACGCTGAGGGTGCCAGTGGTTACACGTGTTCAGGAGGACACTGGAGAAGTTCATGGGATAGAAATCTACCGGGTTGCTAAATTCACAGGAACCCCATTGGGAAGCCCTCAAGCTGGCCATGTAAGATGTAGTATCCATCGCTGAACAGCTCTTGTGAGCCTTTGGCAGTGGGGCAGGCCAGGCCAGGAGGATTAACTTCAGCGGGGCGATGCACTGTTCCACAGTCAAAGCGCAAAGCCAAAGAGAAGCAGGCATTTGGAGAGCTGCTTCCAAGCCTGGGGGCTGCTGGCAGGCACATTACAGCAGCGGCTAGCCTGACAAACCGGTAATTTTTTTGTAAACTGGCCCCAATTATGGTAACAAACAAGGCACGGTGCATAACCGGAGGGGAATCCCATCCAGCCCACCGCTGGTTTGGGGATGAATCACGGCCGAGGCTCTGGCTGCACCTTGGGCTCGGTTGGGCCACTGGGATTAGCTTCTTGAAAGAGCAGTGGTTTCCTGGGAACGATCCTCAAGCAAAAAGGGCCACTTGATGCCATTTAACAAGAAAACCTCCCAACAGAGGTTAACTTTGCCCAAGCCCTGATGCTTTTCCAGGCGGTGAGGTGCTGAGCCACCCTGCCCGCTGCCGGGAAGGGGCCGCATCGCACCCACCAGGCAACACACGGAGCTCTCGCTGCCCGGAGGACGAACGGCTGGCCCGAGCAAGCTGGAATGATAATTCCCTGGTCAAAGGGAAAAACAAATATGTGTTATTTCTGAGAGCGCCAGGGTTTCATCTGGTTTCGATCTCCTGCCTTTTATCACTGACTGGACCACAAAGCGGCTCTGCAGCCTCACAGAGGGATGCGGAGGTGGACGGTGCTGTGCAAAATGAAAGATGAGCCCTCTCCAAGGGTGCATCCCCCGAGCCCAGAGGGCAGACGAGGGCGGAGGGGATGGGGACACGCATTGATGCTGCAGGCTGGCGTGGGCTTCTCCGCACATCTGCAGCCCAGCTGCTGGGCTATGGCTCGGCATTGCTCAGCTTTTCCAGCCCTCCCTTGAAAGTGACGTTGAAAAATGTTAATGGCAGGGAGAGGGACACCTCTGGCGAGGAAAACGCGGCTCAGCAGCCACATCCCGGCACCGAGAGCAGCCCTGCTTGGCACCGGAGGCATCTGGAGATCGGGGGAATGGATTTGGAGGAAACCATCCAAACCCGTTCCAGGCCAGACCACAGGGATGTATTCACCCGTGCCAAGCTTGCTGTCCCCAGCGAGGGTCACGCCATCGGGCCGGTATTAATCACCTTGTGACAAGACTTGTGCCCTGGCCGGGCTGTCCTGACTCCCCCCGTGCCCCTCTCTGGCCACGGCTCACCGGAGGGCCACACGCTTCCTGGCCCTTCCATTGCATAAGGAGCTCGTCGCTACAACAGAAATTGCAAAAACCATGGAAACTGCTCGTCTCAGCCAAACCCAAACTTAACTGTATACACAGCATAAAATTTAGTTGCTTTAAACTTGCATTTTTTGGCTCAGCTCTCCTGGCCACATCCTGAGCCCGAATGGATTGAATTACCAAGCGCAAAATAAATTCCATCTGAGCGGGCTATGGCCCTTGTCTCCAAACAAAGGCCGAGGTGTTTGCTTTGCCTTTTTTTTTTTTGCCATTTTTTTTCCCCTGCTTTTTTTTTTTTTCCCCTCCTGTCGTCTGGAAGAAAACGAGCTAATTTTATCCATGTGGAGGAAGAGAGGCCAGGTCCCTGGGGAGAACTGTGTTAGCCATAATTCCCTGCTATCAGCCACCTTCCCTGCAGCTCCGTGCCGGGAACCGAAGGCAAGGAGAGCCGGAGCAGGGCACAGCATGCCACCGTCATCCCCGAGGGCCACGATGCTGCTGCCTCCAGCATCCTCCTGGCAGATACCGTCTGATGTGGCAGTGCCACTTCCCTTCATCCCAGGACCCCCTTTGGAGCAGGGACCACGCGCCAGGCGCTGTATGATGGGGTGGGGGGCTGGAGGGGGAGGGATGGAGGACTCCAAGACTTTGGGAGGGTGGGTAGCAGGGGAGAGGGCTGCCTGTGGGCTCACTTTTATCCTTATATTGATCAGGAGGGCGAGGAGGAAGGAGAGGGAGGAAGGGAGAGGGGAGCAGAAAGTGGTGGCGGAAGAGCCGGAGGGGAGCTGTAAACACCCCCCGAGCACCAGCATCCTCTGCCAGCCTGGGGGGTGTCTCTGAGCCGCCCACCCAGCCACGGTGTGTGACAGCGGGACACGCAGGGAGGGAAATACCCTCAGCACCACACCGGGGGTGTCGTGGAGGGGCAGGAGGGGTTGTCCTGGGCAGGGGGCATGCCTGGGCTCCAGGAGACCACCATGGGGTGGGTGGGAAACAAGGCACCACACGCCCCAGGTGCATCCCACTGATCTCCAGATAAACTCAAACCAAAGGGTGTGGGGGGTATGTGTGTGTGTGTGTTCAGCAGCCAGACCCCCGCCATCATACCCCAACTCACACCGGTGAAGAAAGAAGCCGGAGAGAACCCGCCCCCCGTGGCCCCTCACCGCTGCCCGCAGCCGGCACGGAGGGCGTCTCTGCGCGCGTGGGAAGCGGCTCAGCCGGCTCTGCCTGTCCCTGCCCTCCCGCTGCCTGCACCTCGCCTGGCCCGACGGCCGCTCCGCCCCAGAACCGGCGTTCCATGGGGTATAGTCCTTCCACATGCCTGCAGACCCGCTCCGCGGTCTCCTCCATGGTCTCCTCCACAAAGGACATCTCCCCCATAGTCTTCTCCACAGAGGACATCTACTCCCTGGGGGTCTTGTCCCGAAGGGCCACAAAAGCCCCTGCTCCACGCTCAAATAAGCCCAACAGGAGGGCTGACCTCAAAGCCATCTTTAATGAGAAGGTCCCCCAAAACAAGCTTTCGCTATCCCACAGCTACACGCCAGCCAGCCCTGCAGAAGTGCCGTGGGAAAGGAGTTTCAGGAAAAGTTTTCCTGGATGAACCATAATCTGGCTCAGAGCGACCAAAATGCTTCATAATTTGCTCAATTAATTCTCTGCTGGTGGCTCCCGTGCACCCTTAGAGAGTCTGGTCGAGGCGAAGGCTGCAGCTGGGAGGGAAGGCTGGAGCACAGGCCCCACTCCAGCCCACACAACAGTTCCTCAAGGGTATTTTTATTTATTTATTGACTTTCCTACTGCAAGCCTTTTTGGAGAAAAACTAAAGGCAGGATGGGGTTACCACTGACACCCTCGCTATGGGGTTTGTGCCTTGCACGGATGCAGAATCCAGCTAAGGGCCAGGGCTGTGGTGGCCATGACTTGCTGTCATCCTACAGCCCTACAGCTGCCACCACTGGAAAGGGCTGTCACCGGCTCCTGTGCCAGCCCCTTCTCACAGCCTCCCCAGTGAGCTGGAAATAACGGGATGGCAGTTGAAGACAGGGGGATGGTCTTCTGTGATGCATCACATCCTATTTTGCACATTGGGAAGGGAAGAATCTCCTCAAAGATAGTCTTACCCAAAAGCGATAGATGCCCTGGAGCAGAAACAGCTGTTCTGTTTGTGATGTCCATCTTCAGCTGGGCTGAACCACCCAAACTCTCTTCCACGTCAAGGTGTCACGTCCTTGGTGCTGGGGCTGAGCCGCTTGGAGCGAATCCTTCCTCACACCTCCTCAGACCTGGCATTTAATAATCATTTAATAACGATTCACATACACCCTGTGGAGCTGTGGAGCAATAATTGCCCGGTTCCTTTATCGAAAACCACATCTGGCCGGGAAAGCTTGGCGTGGCTGCGGCTTTGATCTCAGCTCCCCGTGACTCCTCACTGCACCACCTGCACCCAAGCTGGGTCATGCTCCCCGCCACACCATGGAGTACCTGTGATCGTGGTCTCAACAAGCTACTGTCTTTTCCCAAACTGTCATACAGCACTGACATCGCGGTTTCCAGAAAATGATGGTGCCGTGGCGATTCCCCATGGCTGGGCTGCTCTAGCTCCTCCGTGTCGAGTAGGTATGGCTGAAAAGGATGTCTATAGAAGGAAAAAAAATCATAATCATAATTTAAAAAAAAAAAAAAAAATCACACTGAGTTCTCTTCTCCTCCTCCTCCTGAACCATTGAGGCTGCTTCTTGAGATGAGCAGTCGCTCGGAAAGCAGAAACCTGTCTTTCAAACATCGGCAGAGCTGTTATTACGGTAAATGAGTTTTTAAGCAAGGATGAGAAAAACAAACAAAACCAAGCCCCAGCCTCGCAGCTTGTAACGGAAAGAAGAAAAACAGCCACTTGCTGCGGCCCGTGGCCACCACCCCAGGCTCCCGTCGAGCCCACACCCGGCTCTTCTGTGGTCCAGCATGCCACCAGTAACTCCAGCTTTCCCAGAAGCTGCCATGGGACCCCCCTCCCAAAAACCACCAGTGCCGGGAGTAGGGGTCTGCTTTCCTCGTGCCTGGTGTCCTGCGGGGCTGGCACAGGGTAAGCAGGCGGCTCGGGGCAAGCTCTGGAGGATGGATGCATCCTCCATGGGAGAGGATGGAGGAAGAGGGACCTTCTCCGCAGAGAGATCAACGCAATCCAGTGTCCCCTGTCATCTCAATCTGAGCCAAAGCCAACAGCTGTCTTGGGCTAAAACGGAAAGGTTCATCCTCACCTTCCCCAAGAGCATCCCACCCATGAGGAAACGGGCATTCACCTACGGGGGGAGGTGGCCTGGGGTCTTCGCTGGCCCCACGTCCCCAGGACGGAGTTGTTGTCCTCAGTGCGTGGCTTTATTCCAGTCCCCGGCAGCTGACGCAGCATGAGGTCAGGATGCACCACGGGTGTCCAGGAGCTGGGAAGCTACAGAGGAATCTCCTGCCAGCCCCACAGGGAGGGGAGCGGGAGCAGCAGGCCTGCAGCCGCATTCCTTGCAGACAAAAAGAACCCAGGATCCAGCTTGACCCCTCATCACACGCGTCTGAGGAGCCATGGTGCATATCAAAATAATACCTTCAAAGGGACCGGGGAGGAGAGAGCACTGAAGTATTGATGAGCCAAGCTGGCACGGGCATTGATCTCCAGGCACTTGTGAATTTTATTAATAACTTTAAAGAGGGCACATGGCACCACCTCACACAGATGCGCCC
>VXBH01009377.1:141997-159095 GCA_013400035.1 Rynchops niger
AGAGCTCCCCGTCCGAGGATGAGCCGGGGTTCTCCTCGTCTGACCCCAGGCTGGTACATCTCTTGCCCTACCAGTCTGGCTCTGCTTCTCTAAGGCCCAGAGACTTGTCTTACGCTCTTAGGGCCTTGCAAACAGAGCCACAAAGAAGAAACAAGGGCAGAATTTGATGCTGTGGATAAATACTAATTAAAATTTTAAAGATTTAAAAAAAAAAACAAAACAGAAGGGGAAGAAAAAAAAAAAGGGGCATGAAGCAGAACCTCAAAGGAGCTGTACCTCCTCTGGGTTTTTGCAAGCAACAGCACAGGAACCCCCCATGTCCCCATGTTCGTGTCTCCTCTCCTCCCAGCCCAGGCCAACCTCTGCTCCTGCAGAGCATCTCAGCACCCATGAGGGACTCTTGCTGCTCCTGACCCAAAGCTGTTTACCTCTGTAATTCTTGCCCCGACAGGGATCGGAGGATTTTTGGGACTCTGCTGCGAGACTTGCCGTGTCTTGTTTCCAGGCTGGCTTGCCTCTGCTTTCCTCCCTGGGCTTTACAGATAAATCAGATGGCTATCAACAGTGGCTTAAGATGACCCTTGCTGTGGATAAACTGGGGTCTGGTGGGGCAAGCAGCAGCCTGCACCTCCCGGCCAGGAGCTTGAAACATCTGAGTTTCTCCTGGAGAAGGGTTGGGCTGAATGGAGGGGGTCTGCTTTTTCCTCCCTTCTCCTCACCCCCAGGTCTGTGCAGCCTGCCTGGCTGATGGTCCACACCAAAACCCCTCTGACCTGTGGGGAAACAGCTTTCCCCATCTCCTTTGCATTCCTGACTGACACATCTGCTAAATTGCTGGAGCCTTGGAGAGGAGATGTGGCACAGCAGAAGAAGGGCCGTGCATCCCCAGGCGAGGTCTGTGGGCTCAGGAGGACACTGGCCCCCCCCGAGACCACATGCAGGACCTACACAGCACCGTAGAGTCATAGAATTGCCTAGGTTGGAAGGGACCTTTCAGATCATCTAGTCCAACCATCAACTTAACCACCTCATGGTGGGTGCAGGTGCCTCATGCGATGCTGCAAAGCTGGAGGGGATGCACAAGGGTGGAAGACCTTCTTTGAGATCAAGCTCCAGCCCCATTGAGAAATCCCATGGCATGCTGGAGCACTTGGGTGGATCTGGGGAGTCAGAGACAGAAGCACTTGCAAGCCGCAAAACCTTCCTGATAAAACAAGGCTACAGAAGCTCCATCTGATGGCGCTTTTTTGGGTTTACTGATGAAGAGATGGCTCAGACAAGGTCTGCAGGTACCCACATGGCAAAGGATTCCTGTCAGGTGCTTCCTCCTTGGCCTTGAAGAAAATAATTGTGTGGCAAGAGCTAGGAGAGAGCAGATGACACAGGACGAATTAACTTGGGAGATAAAGTACAAGGGCTGAACTCTAATGAGGTGAGAAGAAGGTTAGAAGTATCGACTACCTTAAGTGTGAGTGAAATGACAAACAGACCCACCAGAGAGAGACCTGAGGCAAGTTTTCATCCAAATACTGGCAGTGGTTCCCACCACCCAGAGCCATATGAGCAGCGAAAAGCTGGTCCTGTGCAGAAACCACGAACAGGAAAGCAGAGACAACACAGGGTCTCCAAACCCCAGAATTTGTGAGGGGTTTGGGTAGGGGTTTTTGTAAAGCAGATGAAGAAAACAAACAAACAAACAAAAAAATCACAGTAGAGAAGTCTAGCCCCATCGACACTTTTTTTGCACTACTACAGCGACATGGGACAGCCCCAGGATGCAGACCGGCTCTCAGAGGTGCTGCTGTCACCCTCTGTTTGGGCAGCCCTGAAGTTCATCAGAACACCGGCTCTGAAGTCACACAGGTGACCTGGAAAAGCAGCTGAAAGCTGGTCTTGGGGAAGCTTCAGAGGAGGCAGCAGATGCTGAACCTTCCTGCGTGATAAATATTGCAGGAGAGCCTTGATTTGCCTTTGCAGATGTCCCTCCACAACATGGGAAGATGGCTGTGGAGCAAAATAGTCCACAAGCAGTTTGGAAATGGCCAAGGCACAGAGGCGTGGAGGCAGGAGACGCTGTAAAGACCAGGACTAGCACACGGCAGAGACCAGTGAGGGGACACCAGAGGTGTGGAGCAGTGATCTGGGGTTTCTCACAAGGCAAGAGCTAAGAGGCAGCCAGAGAAGTTACCAGGTGGCCGATTTAAAACTGACCGAAGGACAGACACATCGCTAAACTGTAGAATTTGCTCAGCAGGATACTGTGGAGAGCAAAAATATTCATAAACAGAAAAAGAGAAGTTCAGAAATTCTAGTTCTACCCGTAGCATTTAAGTGTGAGGTTCCTGGTGCAGCTCCTCCAGCCCAGGAGATGCTGTGACACCAGAGACCTCGTTGATGGCCAGGCTGCAAACATGGGGGGTCTCATAGCTGTTTGCTGCATCCCTTATTGCCAGAGAGAAGATGCTCACCTACAGGGGCTTTTTATCAGGCTCAGGGCATGCTCAGCCTGGAGCAAAAAGCCTGCTCTGTTGGTGATGGTGCTAAAAGGAAGACAAAAACGTGGGAAAAAAGTTGGGATACGCTGACTTGCAGCTATCCCATGAAGAAAGTAAGAACATCCCAGTCTCCGTCCCAGGACAGGCTCGTGCTTTGACTGGCCTAAGATGGCCTTGAGTAGCATCACCTGAAGGCAAATGCCCAAGTGATCCGGTTACAGCAGCAGACTAGACCTTTTTTGCCAGCAAGGTCTGCTCTCAACTGTCCTCCCAGGCAGAGGAAAATGCTCCTGGTATCTGCTCAGAGGGGCTGGGAAACACTTTTGGATAGCCTGGTCTCCTGCCAGCCTTCCTGAGGAACAAGATCACCGATCCAGGTCTGCACCAAAGATGCTCATCCCTGTAAAAATACAGAAAAGACACCCAAGAGATTTCAGCAGGAGGCACATTCACGCCAAATGCTTAGGAAAAGCCCTAGAAATTGGGGCGTATTGATGTTTTTGGCTGACACCACCAACCGGGCAAGAGCTTTCCAGTGACGGACCGATGGCATCGGAGCCAAGCCTCCACACAGGAGGAGGGATGAAAGCTGCCCGGCCACCTGCTCTGCCAACCTGCTGCCAAGGTTTTTCAGGCCAGGAGGGATTTTTCTCTCTGTTGGAGCCACATGATCGTGATCTTGCATTGATAAACGGGATTTGATCCAATGCCCACGCACAAAGATAATGTGCTGGCAAAAGCCAGATTCAGTGACTGCGCGGCCCTCGTTCCAACAGAGTGCATCAACAGGTGTCAAATTGCGGGGAAAATGAAGATCCAACACTGACAGTCATTACTCCCTGACATTTGTGAGCCCTGTTAATGCTACACGCTATGAGCAGGTCTCTTTTTGGAAGAGAGGATGAAACGAAGAAGCTTTACGGGATGAGAGACGTAGGGTGACAAGCTCTGTTGGTTCAACAGTTTCTTCCCAAAACAAGGAAATCTCCAACTGTGATCACTTTGGTTTAATAAATAAATAAATAAAGCAACTCAGCACTAGTCTGTTTTAAATGTACGTGTTAGTGTTGATGCTCGTAACAAATGTAATTATTTAAGAGCTCCTATGCACGTAAGGGCAGTGAAAACTGCAGATGTCGGCAACCCTTGAGTATTCTTCTTTCACGCTTGCCATTAAATCAATTTAAAGTTCCCATCTCAATGTCTCAGAATTAATTATGTGCTTTTAGACAGAGATTGCTGGAAGACAAAGACCTTCGGTTTGTGTTGCACGGGTCTGGCATTGTCCCATCTCCGGTGCCCGTACCAGGAGGGTGACGCAGAGCACAGGCAGGGACCAGGGTACCAGGGGGAGGATTCTGCATCACTCTGTGACCACTTTTACCCTGAAATGTCTGAAGATGCTTCTGGGCTCTGCCCCACAGAGCATCTCTTATCCACAGCAGGAATGGAATGGAATATTTCAGTTGGAAGGGACCCACAGCAATCATCTAGTCCAACTGCCTGACGCACTTTCAGGGCTGACCAAAAGTTAAAGCAAATTATTGAGAACGTTGACCACATGCCTCTCAAACACTGACAGGCTTGGGGCATCGACCATCTCTCTAGGAAGCCTGTTCTCCCTGCCCACACACCACCGCAGCAGAAGTGTAGTCATTCCTGCCCAGAAAAAAAGTCCATTCCTGGTGCACTTTAGACCCATGTCATGTGCTTTAGAGCTTTTGTTGGGTTTTCCCCCCCCGGTCTGCTTTTTTTTTTTTTTTTTTTTTTTAAAAAAAAAAAACAACCCAAGTTTGGAAAGTCATAGGAAATAAAAACAAGAAATTGCTGACAAGTGTCCCACTGTAATTGAGTGAGAACACAGAGCTCAGCTCTATGGGTTCCCAGAAATAAGGTCCAGATGTGGCTCTCCACAGTGATGCAGCCAAGCCACAATCCCCAAAATTACTATCTCTGAGATGGGGAAACTTCCCCAGCGCCCCTTCCAGCCACGCACAGCGACAGGCGATGCCCTGAACAACACCCGGCCAAAGACTTGAGAAAACACAGGGTTGGCAGCAGAGCCTGGAGGGGCCCTACCAGTCCCTGATGTTGAAGGTGTGCAGCAGGAACACTGGAAGCAAACTCATTTGATCCACACAGAGCTCAGAGCTTCGTCCAACCTGGCCTGTAATGTTTCCAGGGATGGGGCATCTCCCACCTCTCTGGGCAACCTGGGCCGGTGTCTCACCACCCTCAGCATAAAAAAATTCCTTCCTTACATCTAGCCTGAACCTTCCCTCTTTTAGTTTAAAAGCATTACCCCTTGTCCTATCACTACAGCAGATACCTCTCCCCTTCCCCAAGGCCAGGCAGTCATCTCGTGCTTGCTCAGTTTTCCCCAGGCACCGACTCACCCCACCTTTGCTGCAGGATTCCCCCCAGCAGAGCAGCTGAGCTGGAGGCGGCAGCAAAGTCAACGTGACCCTCTCTGTCCTCTGGCTGAGGAAATGGGAAATGATGGGGATGGCGAAAAGTCGGTTGGAGCTAGGTGATCTTTAAGGTCCCTTCCAACCCAAACCATTCTATGATTCTACGTCCAGTCTCAGCTGCCCTTAGAGGCAAGAGCAAACCCAACCAGGTGGGCTGCGGGCTGCCGTGGGGAGGGCCAGAGGTCCGTATGGAGCTGGGGAAATGAACGCACCCTCCCCAAATCACAGCCCTGCACTTTCTACTCCAATCTCAAACAGGAAGAACATAACCCTGGGGTTAGAGGGGGGAAAAAAAAAAAAAAAATTCCCTCCCTCCCCTCTGGCACAAACTCAGGCTGTGGAAACCAGATGGCTAACCAGTAAAGCTAGGCCGCTTCTCCAAACACCATCAGGTTGGTGCAAATCACATGGTCGTTGACAGATGGTCCTTTTGCCAAGGGTGTTTGCCCAGCCTTGCCCTACCCGTGTGTTTTCTGCAGACAGATTGCTCTGCACATCCACGAGCCCCAGGCATATCTGAGGCATGGCAGCTCCTGCCTCGGAGCCCCGAGAGGCTTCTCGTATCCTCTATGGGGCGTAACGAGACATTCCCCTCTCCTCGCTGTGCGCGGTGAACCACTTTGGGAGAAAAATGTACTGAAACCAGCAGACATGCTTGCATTATTTAAGTTGGGAGCAAAACCGTTACCTGCCAGCTGGTAGCAGCCCCTTCTGCCTCCCTGGCCAGCCAGTGACATCCCGCCACCATTGCAGCTCTGCTCCAGCTGCGCAGACACCACACATCTTTATTTCTTATATCTTAAAAGGCCACTAAAATGGCCCAGTGGACACCTCTCCCACCCATCTGGGAAGAGATGAGTTTACCTAGCATTTAAAGCCCCGGTGAGATGAACCAAAAAGGTACTTCACACTTGCCCCATCACAAGTCCCTGGCCATTGGAGGCTGCACGGGGCAGGGGACGGTCTCCTCCTCCCCGCAGCAGGGCTGGGAGGCAAAGGATGGGCTTGGGGACGCTGCCTGGGCCACCAAAACCCCGCTGCTCTTCGTCCATCTGCTGTGGCAGAGCACTCAACACAAGGCAGCACGCAGCCAGGTGTCCGGGATGGCTGATGGTCACTGCTGGAAGCGCACCACCGGGCTAACCCCGGGCTGGCTGACCCGCCGGCTCAGACGAGGTTAGTCCAGAGAATCCCTGTTTACCCATTTCTAATTTGGGCACCCGCTTCTCTCTGCCTGCCCTGACAGGTAAGGAGATGCCAGTTTTATTTCCAAAGCTTAAATGACCTCTTTTCTCCTGGAATACCTGTGGCTCTTGGCCAAGTATATTGAATTTCCCAAACGAAGAGTAAAACAGTCCCTCTCGCAGCCAAATCCCTTCCCTGCAGTGCTGTGTGTAGTTCCCAGGGCCTCTTTCTATGCTCTTCGTTCAAGCAAAACCTCCCGCCGCCATTATTCCCCTGGCTGGGAAAAGTCCTTCTAACTTATTCCCCGTACAGGAGAGAAGATTTGCTCCCCGCACTCCGCAAGAGCGATTATCTCCCGTGGCTGTTATTCCCTTATCAATAATTGACGGCGCAGCCACGCTCCGCATGGCGCCTGTGCTGCCTGCGCGGCTTCTAAGCTCGCCGCTGCCTGAGCCGCCGTAAGTAATCATGGCTCCTCTGGTATCGTTCGCGCTCTCAGCGGAGCAGAATGAGTAACTCACACTGCAAATGAGTCACATCCCCGGGAAGCTTCTCCTTTAGCATCCCGTCGAGGAGAGCAGCTTTGTGGAAGCACCTGCTAAGGATTGCAAGCCCTTGGCATTTAAACAAATAAATAAAAGGGGAGATAATTAAACTCCATATTTCAGTCTTATAGGAGGAGTTCATATAAAGAGACTCTCCTTCCAGAAAATCCAATACAATTAAATGATTAAAAGGGAAAAGCAGACATAAAACCCAAGGAGAGGGGGCCAGACAAGCTGCTGTGAATACAGATTGCGCTCTGAAGTCTTGATCAAGACTCGCTCACTCCCCCATTCAAAGTACAAGCTGGCTGCTACTCCCATTTATCTGGCACAGAATAGCAACTGTGATGCACAAAGCTCGGGACTAAAACAGCATAATTTCTTCGCAAGAGCCCATTTGACTCATTTATCCTGCACACACACACACAATACCCATGGACAAATGCCTCATTTCCTACTGAAGAGACGATCATCTGCATACGTGATAGGATCCCAGCACACGAGCCTGCCATCTCTGATTAAAACCTAACCATTAGAGTGATTTACGGCTCCAAAGAGGCACAAGTGTCCTTTTGTGACTAAATTAGGCACCGTGTGAGAGACGAAAGATGATCTGCCCCTTCCCAGTTGTCACCGGGAAGCTCCACAACCACAGCATGGATGAACCATCTCGGATGTCCGAGGCATCTGTGCAGTCATTGACTAAACCTTTAATCTTGGAGGCTGGCTTTTTCTTTGAAACCAAGCCAAACAGCAGTTGAGAGCTCCTCGATCCAACCCAGGTGGATCTGTCTCCCGTGGATTTATTGGCACATCTCTCCCAGGGAGATGTGCCTCCATTTCTCGATTTACCTGCATTTTTCAACACATTGCTTCAGAAATCCTTCCATGGGAGAGTGGGAAGCATCCCTCTGTGGGACAGCAGGGTGCTCTCCACGATGGTTTGAGCAAGGCAGAGGGCAAAAGATAGGACTACGGCGGTTTGGAGAAAGCTTCTTGAGGGCAAATTCCCCATTGCATGGCTGGTGCCAGCAACACGCGAGGGCTAAGGTGAAAACACGTAACCCAAAAGGTTGACTTTTCAACTTTCCAGGATTACTTCTCTGCCCCCGAGCATCTCTGATAGCAGTCTCCAACCCCGTCTGCAGCAGCGAGAGAGCCTGGGAAGATCGCTCTGCGGCGAGGCGGCCGGGTGTCAAGATCAGCCCTGGGGACATCGTGGCCATCGTCAGAGACAAGCTGAGGTTAGAGACATCAGACCTCTGGAGCCAGGCTTTTTCCCTTAGGAGGGGAACAACCAGGGCTCTTTAGGCAACAGCAAAGCCAAGCCTCGGTGCCTGCGGATAACCCGTCCTCATGCAAAGCCGTGACTCACGTCTCCGCAAGCAACACATGACGCCGCGGACACCAAGGCTATTAGTGTACGCCTGGACCCCTTCCTATTACTTCTAGCTGGGGGAAATTAAATGGAAAAGAAATTCAATTAAGGTGGTCTTGTCTAACACTTTGAAGTCCCTCTCTGGAGCTGTGAACAGGTCTGATGGGGTTAGGAGCCCCTCGCTCCCTCCCTCTCCAGCCATCAGCTTGGTAAGCCTGTGGTCGCAGCAGGGATTTGCTGTTGGTGCAGCCTCCAAAGCGGGACTTGCTGCCCAGCTGTTCTCTGGAGCCACCGAAACCTAGCACTTAACAGCAAAAAGAGCTGCCTTTCCCTAAAGAAAAGCAGCCACCGGGCTATGGACCTTCACATGGAGAGGCCCTCACAGGGCTGGGTGTCCAGAGGGACTACTGCCACCAACTTCATCCGACGGGGCTGCCATGGCAGACCCTGCCCATTCTGCCACGGAGAAAGGCACAGGTTTGGGTGAGTGGGCTCTTCACAGGCAGCGTCATCCCAGGCTCTGCGACAGCCTGGGGAGCAGAAGACCAAAGCACGGAGGAGAATTTTGCCCATGCACCAGCCAGGGACGAGGCGCTGGGTCCCCACCAGCCCCATCACCGGGGTGCCACAGGAAGGCAGGACAGGAGATGCCAAAGGCTTACACCAGTCTCTGGTGACAGCCAGCTGGGAAAAGTTTCAGCTCCCTGCCGGGGCCCTGCCAGCTCCTCGCGTCCCCAGCACACTTTCTATGTTCACTGCAGCCTACAGTGTGGGAAATTAAAGTGCTTACCCGACAGCTGGCCACAGAAGCTTTGCTTCAGCCTCCATTTATCCAGCGGCTCCGACAAGGTAAGACCAGCTCTCATAGAAGGAGACGCTGCTAAAGACAGTGTGACCAACATGATGAATCAGAGCTGTGCAGCTTCAGGGGAACGGGGTGGGGGATTAGAAAATCAAGTTTTATAGCTTTTAGCCGCAGGCCGTGACCTCCATGGGAGGGCTGAGCCCTTGGGTGCTCCCTGCTTGCAGCCCCCAGGGCAGATGGGACCTCCAGGGTGCACAGGTTACCCCTGTCCCCACGCACAAGCCACCACTCGCTGTGAGTGCAAGTCCTCAGCTGCTCGTGCCATCCCTGCAGTGCTGCTAACCTGCCAAGCAGTTCCCTTCAAGGGATCAGCGAGTGGGTGCCTTATCTCACCATCCAGGCTCAGACCTACCAGTGGAGAAGGGATAATTCAGGCGGAGCTGTTAAAAAGCCTCCCAGCAGACTCCCTCCCTCTGAAGGGGATGGTGAAACAGCACAGGGTCCTGGCTCCCTTGGGACTCCACAGTCCTTGCGGAGAAGTTAAACAGGGTCATTTCTGCCATCCCCAGTGTCACTGGCAAACCCAGTGCCTGTATCTGGCATCCAAAGAGCAGCATCTCTTTGGCCCTTGGGTGGTAGGCAGGGCAGGAGGAGATGCGAGAAGCTCAGAGGTGGAAGCAGAAAAGGCAAATAGTGTTTGCCAACCTTTGGGCTGGAGAGAGTACAAAACAGCATTCGGCATCAAGCACTAGAGCACCCACAACGTGCTCACTCCATCCTTTGCCAACAGCCTGCAGCAAAACCCGGCAGGGCTCCACACGGCGAGCGGCCCTGGCAAAGCCCCAGGGGCTGCCCCCACTCCATCTTTCCCTCTGCCTACAGAGCAGATAAATCCCAGAGTGCCTACAACAGCCTTCCTCCAGCCCCAAGTGTGGCAGAGCCCCTGTCCCTCCTCGCAGCCCCCCACTCCATCCAGACAAGCTCAACTACCCCCAGACACTACAGGCGCACCGAGGTTAGTGTCTGAGCGCACGGAGGTGAACCACGGATCTCAGGATCCCTGCACACCTGCTCACCGCTCGCCCTTAGGACTGCGTTTCTGTGATGGAAACGAAAATGGGTACCGTGAAGTAAGAGCAAAAAGCCGCTGGCATTGCATCCCTTCCCTGATAGAGATGTTTGCCACTGGCTTCAGCCCCGCTGCACACCCACGGCCATGCAGGCTGGGCTTTTTGCGTCCTGCCTGGCCAGGCTATAAATCCAGGCTGAGGATGAAGCATGGTGCGAGCACAGGAGCTCTTCATACCCCGTAACACAAGACCTCCACCCTAGAAGCCCAGAAAAGGTAACAGAGACGGGCAGCAGGTGGGACAACACCTACCACGACGCCCATCAACCCTCGCAAGTTGTGCCCTCACCAGTGCGGGATGCAGTGGGTGCTGGAGGGGTGCCGTGGGTCGGGTGCCTGAGCATGGGGACAGTGAGGAGTGCCACCCTCCATCCCACCCAGGGACCCTGCGTGCTGCGACTCACCGTGGCAGAGGCATCAGGGCTCCGGAGAGCCGGCAGCGCTGCCAGATAGGGGCAAAGAGCCTCAAGAGTCTCCAGAACGTGCTGGTGCCTCCTCTCGACCCTTTAAAAAAAAAAATGGAAAAAAACCCCACCCTAATAAAACAATTACTCTGTTAAATCAGCCTAAAAACATAAAAAACCCTGATTTGATACCATTTAAAGACAGCAACCACCATCTCCTAAGCGCAGTTCTCATCCCGGGGAGGGAGAAGTGCCAGAAATCAACTCAAAATTGCAGTCGATTCTCTGTGGAAGGAACTCAGCTGCTTTGCTGATAAGCAGCAATATAAATCTCTAAGCTGGAGAGGTAGATCATTAAGGGGAAATGTTTAGAGAAATTAAATCCTTTTCCCTGCTTCTTATGCTAATAGGGAAAACCAAGCTGATTTGCAGGAGGACAACATTTAGCAATATCTAATTCAGCAAAGTCCCCATCTGTTCTCATTCTCCTGCTGAGTTTGTCAAAAATCAGCTTTCCTTCAAACAACAACCCGCGTCACTTTTAACTGTCAAGAGGCCAATTTCTGGAGAGGTTTGTAAATAAACCACTTCTGCAAATCCAGCCAGAAAAAACAGGGAAGGGAAGGGCCTGATTAATAGAAACACATGTCAGGATTGAAGGGATTGAGGAGAGACGGCGAAGCGAATAAGGGGACAGGGAATGACTAATCAGCGCAGCTGGCAAAATACCCCGGAGCGGAGGCAGGGTTCGGGCGGGCGGCCAGCCCCAGTAGGGTTAATGGTACCAGAAAGGGGAAGTCTCCAAACCAGGATCCTGCATCCCTGCTTCTGTTTCTCCTGGATGAAGCGGG
This sequence comes from Rynchops niger, assembly GCA_013400035.1. Classification (NCBI taxonomy): domain Eukaryota; kingdom Metazoa; phylum Chordata; class Aves; order Charadriiformes; family Laridae; genus Rynchops; species Rynchops niger. The sequence continues at coordinate 153,261 of VXBH01009377.1, forward strand.
ATCTGGAAAAAGCTCCGTGCTGGAGCCACCCGGCATGCGGGGACCAGCAAGCTCCTCCCGCAGCTCACAGCGCTCTAGAAAAATAGCCTAAAAAATGTCTTTCTGTTCCTTATGGGAAGTGATGCTGAGCTGGTCTGTTACACGGTTCTCCCTTTTGACAGCTATCAAAGCAAACAGATTATCAATATATTTAATTCAAGCAAAAGACACCATGGAGCAGACCTTATCCCAAAGATTGGAAATTAGGGATTTGAGTAACGAGGCCGCGTTCCCATATTCTTCTTTAGGGGCAGGATTAGTCTGTATGCTCCTGGATCCAACTCATGTGGCCGTGTAAACGGCGTATGTATTTTCTGCAGGATTTTCTGCAGCAGGAGTTACACTTCCAGGGCAGCAGCCCCGCGGATCAGCCCCGTCATGGCACCAACACATGGCTGCGCTCCCCCAGGACCTCCGAGAGCAGAACCCGGCCTCACCAGCAGCTCTGGCGCGGATCCCGCTGGGACATGCACACGAGGTGTAAGCACAGAGCTCGTTTGGCTTACAGAGGGGGAAAAACCCCTGACATTCCCTGCCTGTCTTTAGACAAAACTGGGTTGTTGTTTTTTATCCTCATTCACGGGGCAGAAAATCTAGACGGGCCACAGCTGCAGCTCAGGCAGGAGCCCCGGGGCAGGACCGCGGCTCTGCTCAACACCTGCCCGTTCCAGAGCCTTTCTTCCCCTCCAAGCCCTGCGGCCACGGAGCCCCGGCAAGGAACACACACCAACAAGCCTGGCTCTCCCTGTAGCTGCCCAAACGCTGCTCCTGCCCTGGGGTTCCCAGCTATGGCACCAGCCACCTTCGCTACACCCCGGCTCCCTTCTCCCCCGGCTCCCTCTTCTTCACCGAGTACGACACACAGCCAAAAAAAGGAGCATGGGAAAGCTGTAAGGGCAAATGAGAACCAGCTCTTGAGGTTACGCTTGCTGGTGTACAACCTCCCATTGAAGATGGAGTGCTCTGGGTAGCTAAGAGAAGTGCCACAGTGCTGGGGACGTGTTCCCAAGGGTGCTGTGACCCATCTGCCTACAGGAGCAGATCATAGAATCACCTGTGTTGGAAGGGACCTTTCAGATCATCGAGTCCAACCATCAACCTAACTCTGACAAAACCACTGACCCTTGTCCCTCAGCACCGCGCCTGCCTGGCTTTTAAATACCTCCAGGGATGGCGACTCCACCACTGCCCTGGGCAGCCTCTTCCAATGCTCAACAACCCTTTCAATGGAGAAATTTTTCCTAATATCCATCCTAAACCTCCCCTGCCGCAACTTGATGCCATTTCTTCTTGTCCTATCGCTTCCCCCCATCAAGGCACTGACCCGCTGGGGATGACATCCAAAGGGTAGGAACATACAGCTCACATATGTGACACTTACATTATTATGGAAGAGAGCAAAATCTGATCAGTGTTCCAGTGATGATCCCAGTCACCCCAAAATGAGTCCGTCTGTCCAAAGCACAAAGCAGGAGTTAGACGTTGTCCTTTTCTATCATTACCTCCAGCTAATCCCCATATTGCTTCAAGGTGACTTCCTCTAGCTCCGTGTTAATTGTTCATTTCCTAATGTCCCTTCATTCAGAAAGTTCTCGCTGATCTGTAACCTGCTTTTCCTGCGTGTTTGCTCCATGCTATGTATCCACAGGCATCCACCACATAAGGTGACACAGGTGACGGGTACATATTGTTCCTATACCTATTGCCTCCTTTTAGAAAAATATTTACCTTTCATGCTTTTACCATCCTCTTTTAAGCTATGAATTTACTTCACCTCTGTAGAAGTAACTTAATTGTCCTCCAGCAGTAACACAGGTCCAAGCAATCTTAGTGTAGCATCTCCACGTTGCCACCACGTGGTTGGCTGGCTCCTTTGGCTTCCTCTCCTTTTGGCCATGCAACTTCTTCCATAACTCACTGGAGTAAAGTTAGAGCAACCCTGCAAGACATGTTCCAAAGCCGTTTAAAAAAATACGTTAAAAAAATTTATATCTATATATACATACCTAGAATGGAGCAGATCTCAGTTTGGAGCTTTTGAGGTTCTTAGAGCAGCATGAGGAGCATTAGCTCTTGGTCAACTACCTGATTATAATAAAAAGAAGCAACCAGTGAGGGTGGCCCAGGTTGCCCAGAGAAGTTGTGGCTGCCCCATCCCTGGAGGGGTTCAAGGCCAGGCCGGACGGGGCTTGGAGCAACCTGGGCTGGTGGGAGGTGTCCCTGCCCAGGGAAGGGGGGTGGGACTGGATGGTCTTTAAGGTCCCCTCCCACCCAAACCATTCCATGATTCCGTGCCTTTGAGCTCCTCCTGAGGCAGGGGAACCCGACCTGCATGCTCCCCATACTGCCCTGAACCCGATCCAGCCCCAATCTCACCAGCAGCTGGAACCCCTGTAGCAGCTACAGCCGGGTTCTCAATTTCCTGGGTGTGCAGAAGATAAACGGGGCGTTTTCAAGAGTGACCATAAGACATCAAGATATCACGGACAAGCTGAGAGAGACTTCAGTCTGCACATCCTGCAAAAATAATAATGAAAAAAGATGTTTGTGCTGTCCTGGCAGCTTCCTGCAGCCCAGCGAGGTCTCGCTACACCACCCCATGGTGATTGGAGTTTTAGTCATCACTGCAAAACTTCAGCAGAGCATCAAGACAAACAGCTCTTCCCCCTGGCCCGACAGCTCCTGGTGGGGTTTGTTCTTGCTGACTCTCCCACTTAAGAAAACATACGGAAACCTCCAAGAAAAACTCAGATCCCGCTTAGCGGGGGCTGGGACAGCTTCAGCGATGGCTGGGCTGACAGCTGGCTGTAGCCTCAGTGGATCTAGAAGGGGATGGATCATCCTCGTCTAGGGCTCTGACAACTGATGCATTAAACCAGACAGTTCCTTTCAAAATCTGTGATGATGACGCCTACCACGTACATCAAACTGACTACAAACTACTGTATTTAAAAATAAACCATAGCAGAGGTTACACGTGGATTGTTCTCCCCAAACAAGAGCTATTTTGGAAACGCTTTGATTCTATTCATCTTCACGCAGGATTTCATTGAGCAGCTCTCGTGTTCTCGTATCGCCACTCACAGCAGATCCTTTGGCACTTTTGTCTCTGGCCAGAGCTGTGCCACCAGCGTGCAGGCTATAGAATTGCCAGGAATAGGGTTCTAGGGGCTTTTTGGGAGGTTGTTTTTGTGTGCAAGAAGTTAAGATCAAATACAAGAAGTGCTACAACAGGGGTACATATACACTCACCAGATAAAGGAAATGTATTTGGTCCTTGTGCAGATTCAAGACGGCTATTAAACAGCAGATGCATTCCTCAGAGTTGGCTTTCTGATTCTGCCTCGCAGTGAAGAGAATTTCTATAAGCAATGCTAAATAGAAATTAAACTCGCATCTGGAAAGTTTTAAAGAGGTAAATATGAAAAAGCGAGGAAAAAGGGCAGAATCTCTTCTTCTACAAAGTTACTGAAGTTGATAAAACCCACAGCAAGACAAGGAGTTCAGCAAGTTAAAGAAAAGCTGACCCAAGAGTGGACCGTCTGGTACTAGTCAGAACAGCGGTCAGAAATAACATTCAGGGAAGAGCCAAAGGTGACACCTTTTGGGTCAAACCAACAACTTCAGCTGATGCAAACGAGGAGATAAGACAGCTGCAGGAGTCAGATTCCCTCTCCTTTAAAACAAAGCCTTAACATTAATGTTGACATTGTACTTTGGTGTTTCTGGACACTGACACAGTGCTATAGCATACTGAAATTTCTCCTTCCCCATCAATCTTTGTCATAACAGAAACTATTCTAGTTTCAAAAACAAACCTACAGCTGATTTTGGCAGTCTGGCCAACACCGATTGCCAGCTAAGCATACTAGATCATAGAATCATAGCTTTTTTGATTCTCATCAGGCTACTCCCAACAATTTTGATTATCCAAATATAGTTCAGTTTGACATTTTGCTTGTTTTTTCCTTCGGACTGGCTGTTATTTTCTGTTATACGTAATACATTGAGTGGAAGAGTAGGGAAGTTCAGCTTGTATGAGCATCCCCTTAATTCCCCAGGCTATAAGTATTCCTTATTCCTCTGGGGGAGGAACCGCAAGAATATTATTGCGCTTTCCCAAAAAACCCGGCACGTTCAAAGCAACCACATTCTCAGTGCTCACTGCTAAGAGAGGAAATGGAGGAAAGAGCAAGGGAAGGGGCAAGACAGACTCTCTGATGGCCAGCTTTGCACTGGGCCGGCTGTTAGTCAGTCGTGCTTTGAGCATACCTTCTCTGGATTTGTTTCCTTCCTCAAGAAGCCTCTTTCATTTCAGAGCTCACACAATTCTGAATTAAGCTTCCCACTCCAACATAAATTAATCAACATTGACCCCTTCAGCTGTTAAGATTTGCTACACAGTGTGTAGGTGGAAGAGGGGAGGAGTCCATCTGCGGCTGAAATACAATTTGCATGCATTTTACGCAAATACAGAAAATAGTTAAAGAAATGAATTTTAAATGTAATTTGTCAACTCCGCCTACATTCCTTTTGCAACACTGAAATAGCCACAGTTTTGCTTCACTGCTAAACTGCAAGATGCTGTCTTAAAAAAAAAAAAAGACACAAACACAGGAATCCAAAGCTGGTGGTTATTTTTTACTTGAAGGCTCTCTGAATCATTAAAAAAAGTATTGTTACAATTAATTCCTTCTGGGATGAAATGGGACATGCTTGGTCAAGGTGATGATATGGAAAGGGCAGTCTGATTTTTACAAAACTGATATTCAAGCATCATCAATACACACAAAGGACAGGCTCTTACGCACATTTGTTACATTGCAACCTTCGCTCAGCTTCAGTAAACATCTTTGGAATATAGGTTTTAAAAAAATATATATCAAGAAACTTAAATATTCACAGGACAAAACCATAACATCATTAAAAATATGAACAGTGAGATTTACAGAGATCAGTAAACACAGGCTGGCTATGGATAATCAGAACAGAACGGGCAGAAGTGACACGAATGACAAGCACAGGTCTGACATGCAGAGCCTGGATTCCAGCAGCTGGGAACACAGAGGGCTAGGAAGCAGTTTGGGAATTTGGTTACTCGCCTAAGGCAGGGAGGCAGTAAGAAACGGTAGGAGCGCAGAAGGCAAAGGCAAGGTAAATCAGTGCTAGAAGTTCTTGTTAAACCAGGAGTCTAGAAGTACAGCAAGAAGGAAAAAAAAAAAAAAAAGTTGTTTCTTCTTTTAAAATGAAAAGTTAGCCAAAAGTTATCAATATATACTTTCTCTATTGCACAAACAGTTTTAAAGTAACTGAAAAATTAGAAAACCCTGCATTCAGTACAGCTACATTTAAATATATTCCAAGTGGAGTTAGCCGATATAGTTCAGCTTTTAAAACAATCGAACATTTTTCCCTAACAGCATCCAGCATTTGTGTCCACTGTCTTCTCAAGCTCTCTCCAAACTAACAAAATGCACCATTTACCAAAGACTAGCGCTACTAGTTCTCCTTAGGATATCACGGATTTATTGCTTTATTTGACTAGTGACAAAGGCTAAGATCTAAACTTCTAGAGAATTTAAGGCAAACCCACAAGACCAACACCTTAAGGGCATTTACAGCACACAGCGGTCTTCAAACACCAGGAAATGTTTGATATTTAAAAATGACAGGAACACTCAAATTTTAACCAAAAGGACCCTTTCAAGCATTAGTTATTATCTTCCTAAACACGTAACCCAGCACTCAAGTTGGAAGTCATTTCAGAGCACCAGTGTTCAGAAAAAAAAAAAAAAA
>VXBH01009377.1:159106-183470 GCA_013400035.1 Rynchops niger
AAAAAAGTCAAAGTAGGAAGTTCCAGGACATCTTACATAATAATTCATTCTTACTCATCAAAGAGCTCAGATATTTGGATAGCTGAATCACTTCGTTCCATTCATAACATGGAGGATGAATATCGACCTGCGTTAAAGACTTGACAAAAAACCTGGACTATTATCAACAGCTTTAGAAGCCGATTCACCTGCAAGAGCCCTGAATTTTGTTTCTCCCAAGATTTCTTTCATATCCCACAAAGTTCATTACGAGCTCCTTGCCTGATGCTCTGCCTTCTTAATAATCCCCAAGAAAGTCTGGCTTCAGAGCACCAGGCAACAGCGAATATATCAAGAGCATTTCTATGTTTACAATCTCAGTTACTCACAACCAAATTTACTACTGACATAGATTTATCAACTGCCAGTCCTGCAAACCCACTCCAATGAAAAAATAATAAAAAAACCAAACCCAAGAACAAAAAATAAACCAAAACAAAATACAGCAAGAACAGGCTTGTCCAAAAACCTAAGTGTGCTCAGCATTAGGCTAACCCTTCCCTTGCAAATACTTCGGAAATTAACTGAAAGAATATGGAAAATTCTTCACAAGCGATGCAAGATAACACTGGCCCGATGTGCACGCGCATTCTTTTTATTTCTACAGAGTGAAAACAAATACCATACAGAAAACAGTAGACTACAGGCTTTTTAAGGAAAGAATTAAACTGTTTCAAGATGGTTTTGTGAAAACAGAAAAGATGACTTTCTGTAAAAGAAATTAAGAAGCAGTTATTTCAACTTCAGACCACGTACAGCCTGATTGGATTTGCAGTAAAATTTGATTAAGCAGAAATTACTGATGATGTATTAAAAATAAGCAGAGTTCTACTGCCATCCAGCAGGATGAAGGGATTTGCACTCAGCAGAGAACCCCGCGTGTAAACTATTCCCATCTGAATTGGAGTCATCGAGACAAACAAGACTTCATGGTCCTACTTGTAAATTTTTTCTAGAGAATTACTTCACCAAGAAGCTCATATAGTTTTCTACAGCCTTTTCTAAAAGAAATCGATGTAAATAGCAGGTTTCTGGTCAGCCAGAGAACCCACGCTACACAGAGCGCTTGTGGTAACTTCCACCTGGGAAGACAGCAAAGACAAGCTCTCTAGCTTTTGTTCAGAGGGCAATTTCTGTTCCTCTAAATGAAGACAGCAACTTTAATCTCTTCGGAAGAAGAAAGACTGGGGGGGTTTGTAGCACTCATCATCATGGCAGAAAGCAGTTTTTGTCACATAAAAAGCCTGGAATATGTCCCATAAGTGAAGGAACTTTTTCCCCCCTCAGCATTTCTTCAGAGCACAACTAGATAGATCTATACTGAGAAACCTTTTTGAATGCTTTAACAGCAAACAGGTTAGTGCACTTTCCTTGCTAATGTTCCCTAACGCAACAAGTACACCAGTTTACATTCTGTTAAAAAAAAAAAAAAAACCCTACAGAAAAAGTCGTTCAAGAAGCCACGTAAATTATTTCTTGGCACTTCTCTGCACACAGACAGGAGAAGTTCCAGCCATTTGCAACAGCATGTTTTAGTTTTGAATACCCGACGCCAAAGATGCTTTCTTTTATTTTTTTCTGAATTTGTGAAATGCATCAATATTACCATGACAGGAGTCATTCTTCTCTTGAAGCTGAAGGATTTGACACTTAAATCTCCTTTTAAGCTGGTGATTTAAACGCTAATCCTGCTAGCAAATAAAGCTAAGATTTATCCACTGCAGCAGCAGGATTCACTGGGCGCTGCCTCACAGCGTTCGGTGACAAGTTTCTGTTGGACACCTCTTTACCCTCCCTTTCATCATCTGAGACATCTTCCTCATCTGCTTCTTGCTCTTCATCCAGCTTTTTCAGCAGCTGAGCTGACTCTGGAGCTAGCTTTCCTTAAGGAGAAAGGAAAACATGCATACACAAATAAATAACATTACCATGTGAAATACTTTTTTTTTTTTTTTTACATCATGGGCTAGCACAGAATTTTAAATTAATTTAATCCAGGTAGCACTTTCCATGTCAGTCACTGAAGCTGCTATCTTAGGTAGAGTTGTCGCTACCATGAACTAACCCATAGGTTAAGTGTTAACAGATCACAGACTACCGAGACAAGTTAATATAAAACTTCCTCCACCTTTGAAAAATCGGGTCTGGTTCCTACAAACCATAAACCAGCATTCAAATGTTCTTCCATGACTTTTTAAGATTACCTTGAAAAATTCCAGAGACTAAACCCAAATTGAATCCCTTACTATCCACAGAAATGCAAATTCACTTTTAATCCTCACTCTGCCCCTAAAACTTCTGTAAACCCCCAACTTAGCAACACTAAGGTCCACTCAAAACTTTTATCTCCCTGCGCATATGGAATTTCATATCTTGCAGGTATGAAAATGCTGTAAAAAAATTTTTCATCTCCTAAAAAAGCTTTTTAAAAATAGTTCAGCTTTAGTAAATACAAACTACAAACCCACTATCAACCCCAAGGGCACACAGCTGCAGGTAAAGCACAGCATCAATCACAAACAAACTTCTACACTGAATCTCATGTCCTGCAGACACAAGTTACATACCAATATTTATTAAGTAAGATTTAACAAACAGCTTCACTGAATTAGAAGTATACAGTGGACTTACTTGAATAAGGGTACTGTGGTGGTCTGTGCCTTTTGGATGGACAGATACAGTCTGCTAAGAACACCATTATCTGAAACCAAAGACAGACAAGTTTATACCTCCAAACATCCTGCACATTAGAATCAGAGAATCAGTTACGTTAGAAAAGACCCTTAAGAACATTGGGTCCAACTGTAAACCTAACACTACCAAGTCCACCACTAAACCACATCCCTAAACACCATGTCTTTTAAATACCTCCAGGGATGGTGACTCAACTACGTCCCTGGGCAGCTTGTTTCAGTGCTCAACAATGCTTTTCAATGTAGAAATTTTTCCTAATATCCAATCTAAACCTGCCCTGGCACAAATTGGGGCCATTTCCTCTTGTCCTATCACTTGTTACTTGGGAGAAGAGACTACCTCCCACCTCTCTAAACGTCCGTTCAGGTAGTTGTAGAGTGATAAGGTCTCCCCTCAGACTCCTTTTCTCCAGGCTGAACACCCCCAGCTCCCTCAGCCGCTCCTCACAAGACTTGTGCTCCAGACCCCTCACCAGCTCCGTTGCCGTTCTCTGGGGCAGAATCTCGCTCCAGAACACGCTCCAGAACCTCCATGTCTTTCTTGTAGCAAGGGGCTCAAAACTGGACAGTGTATTCATGGTGGGGCCTCACCAGTGCCAAGTTCAGTGGAACAATCACTGTCCCAGTCCTGCTGGCCACAGCATTGCTGATACAGGCCAGGATGCTGTCAGTCTTCTTGGCCACATGGGCACACTGCTGGCTCATATTCGGCCAGCTGTTCCCAACAACCCGAGGTCCTTTTCTGCCAGGCAGCTCTCCAGCCACTCTGCCCCAAGTCTGTAACGTTCATGGGGCTGGTGTGACCCAAGGACCCAGCACTTGGCCTTGTTGAACCTCACACCATTGGCCTCGGCCCATTGATCCAGCCTGTCCAGATCCCTCCGCAGAGTCACCCTACCCTCAAGCCGGTCGACACTCCCACTCAACTTGGTGTTGTCTGCAGGCTTACTGAGGAGGCACTCAATCCCTTTGTCCAGATCACTGATAAAGATATTAAACAGAACTGGCCCCAATACTGAGCCCTGGGGAACACGGCTTGTGACCGTCCACCAGCTGGATTAAACTCCATTCACAACCACTCTCTGGGCCCAGCCACCCAGCAAAGAGTACTCCTGTCCAAGCCATGCGCAGCCAGTTTCTCCAGGAGAATGCTGTGGGAAATGGTGTCAAATGCTTTAGCAAAGTCCAGGCAGACAAAAATGTACAGCCTTTCCCTTGTCCACTAACCTTGTCACAGAAGATCAAGAAGGACCTGTCTTTCATAAAGCCACACCGACTGGGCCCAATCACCTGGTTGTCCTCTATGTGCCGCATGATGGCACTCAAGATGATTGCACCATAACCTTCCCCCACACCAAGGTCAGACTGACAGGCCTGTAGTTCCCCGGATTCTCCTTCCCGGCCTTCTTGTGGATAGGTGTCACATTTGCTAATCTCCAGACAACTGGGACCTCCCCAGTTAGCCAGGACTGCTGATCAATGATGGGAAGTTGCTTGGTGAGCACTCCCACCAGCTCCCTCAGTACCCCTGGCTGGATCTTATCTGGCCCCAGAGACTTGTGTGTGTCTAAGGGCTGTAGCAGGTCGCTAACAATTTCCCCTTGGATTATGGGGGCTTCATTCTGCTCCCTGTGTCTTCCAGCTCAGCGGGCTGGGTACCAAGAGAACATCTGGTCTTACTACTAAAGACTGAGGCAAAGAAGGCATTAGTGCTTCACTTACAAGTCCCAGTATCAGACCCGAGATTAGAGTTGCCAACGCAAAAACAGCATATGAGCCCCACACCGGTATTCCGACATTTTCTGTTAAATAACCATGGCAGTGCTGGAATAAAAGACAAGAGAATCATTTCAAGAACAGTTGAATAGCACGTCTGCTAAGATAAAATAAAAGTAGAGATCTAAGTACATACCCTGATCCACATTGACAACTGAAACAAAGCTGACATACTGCTCATCCTGAAACAAAGCAGAAAAAAAAAGTAACTGAAAATATCTTTAAGCCAGTCACATACCTGTATCTTCTGATTTGCCTGACTGGTCATTATCTCATCCCATGTTGAACAACTTTCTGATCACATCTAGTTTCCCTTCTAACTACTTTGATTTTTATCTTCTGTTTTGTCTTTTACTTCAATAAATACTTGTTTCCCCATGAAGCCACTTTTGGTACCAACACAAGCTTGCATGATGTTCCACATACGGACAACTATGAACTTACAGACTTCCTTGACTAGGATCAGCTGACATATGAATTTCTGTTTTGTTTATGTTCTAAGTTACATTTGGACCAACAGTTTACAAGAAGACAGCTGGAACTCTATTCAAGATATTAAGAATTAAGCATCTGGAATTTTATTAAAACAAAAAATCAGCCTATTAAAATAATCAGGTTATATAAGAACTGAAAGATCTTCAGATACTTAAGTTTAGCCATAATTACATACTAGTGAAAAAGACCAGGCTGCCATGTATATCCTGCCAATTCTAACATTTCCCTGTTACTGTGAAACTTCAGCATTAAGTATTCACTACCTGTAAAGGAAAGGAGAACTTGAGACATTAAGCCCATGTAAGTTGCTACTAAGTGAGCTATAGAAGAAGCCTGCACACTGCTTCAGTATGCACAAAAAATGGAGCCGGTACTGTACACTTCTAATAGAAAACTTCCTGATCCTAAAATTAGTACCCTGTTTCACATATTCCTTGGTGTGGGGCTAATACTTTGTAGGACATCAACCACACAGTTTGAAGATTCAAAGGGCATTGTGAGTAGACAAAATAACAATGCTGAGCTTCCTAGAAGAGCCACAAAAAATGTAACATTTCAGTCCACTTCATACACTGAACACTGCTACAGCACAGAACAGTTAGCACAGAAGTGTTTGTTTCAGTGCCAGCAATGCTCTGACTAACAGAAAACCACAAACAATTGGGCTCATTTGCCTCAACCAACGGTGTCCCCAACATGCTTTATCACTCAGTTACTCAACTACTCTGAAACGACCACACAGCACCGGCAGCATCAACTAAAAGTACTTCAAAGCCACAAAACTAGAAAGTATTGCAAAGAGCATATTTCTTCTCAGACTACAGAGCCTCCTCACTTCACTTTTCCTTCAACAAAGGAACCTTTGCCCTTCCACACTGCTTTTAACTTTGCTCCAGAAGTGCCTTCTTAAATGGCCAGCCCGTATCTTACAACTACGTTGCTACCTTATTTTCCAGTTTTTACTGCTCATTTCCTAGAACGTAGCTAGGCAAAACATCTTTCTGCTGTACAATCAAAAGAAGAACTTCAAGCGTCAGCAAGTTACCTACAAGAGTTTAGTAACACAATACACCCACCTATAAGTATTTGAAACCTTAAAGTAAACTTTGCTCAGGACACCTTTGCTATTCTGGTGCGCACAGTCCTCCCACAGCTGATGAAGGAGGAATGAACACCCACCCATCACATTCACATACTTCTTACCAGCACAGAGCTGTTGCATGGGCTGTTACCAAGGAGGCAGCACCAGGTGTGGCACACCTAAGGACCTGTCCCAGCACGTCCTTAAAGAGTCCATGTTTGACAACAAATTATTACAAAAATCATACCAAAACTTACAGGAAAGAAGAAGGACCAAACCATGATGAAACCGGTTCAATAGATTTCCATTCCTGGTCGCTGATGAAATTTATAAAATCACTTTTAGTTCTTGCACCCTGGTATCTCCTGAACTCTCCATCTTTACAGCTGTAAAACAACGAAAAAAAAAAAAGCCCTTCATTTTAGACAGTCCAAGTGTGCAGCATTTGCTTTCACTCGACATCTTCCCGTCCCATCACCTTGCCTGTTTCTTTGTTTTGTTTTTTTTTTTTTTTTTTTTTCCACAGGGTTCTGTAGAGGAACTTGAAAATGTCACCCTTTTAAANTGCATTACATGATATTGGTCTAAAATGTTTTTCAAGAATCTTGGCTACAAGTATGTCTGGAATCTTGCCTAGCTTTAGGTTGCCATTCCATAAAGAGATAATGATCTTTCTAATGCACTTGCCACACAATGGCATTAAGATCAACCTACAAAGAAAGATTGCAAAATAGAAACACCTATGAAAAGATAAAATAAATAAGGCCCGAAGGGAAAAAAAACCCAAATGAACTGGCATTACTGTAAATTCACAGCAGGTAAGGCAGTGGTTGCCCCTATGTAAAGTAATTCACATTCTTAAAGAGCACAGTAAATCTCATTCATTTGCCCCAAAAAAGGAAAAAAACCCGTCCTCCCTCCTCCAAAAAAAATCCGGCTGCATTGCATACTTACTGATAGATGGTAGGAAGAGCTGTTATGATAAATCGTCCACTTAATCCTGTAAGACAACAGTTATTTTCAGAATAGTAGAGCACTCTTACATAAGAAAAGGCATGAGATGTTATTATACACCAAAATAAAAGCAGCAGCTCCCAGATATCAATTTTCTAATTGCGATCAAACAAACTTATGCATATCAAAGTACTGCGCACCATCTAAAGGTCACCCTGGACAAAGAGCAAGAACGTTTCTGCATGGGGAAATAGAGATGTCCAGGAATGGAAAGAATAGCTCTACTGGACTATTTTGGCTGTAGCTGTTCAGAGAGAGATGCTCTCCCTTTTCCCACATGATCCACAACCTCCAGCACTAGCAGAAAATAACCCAAGCGAGGCAAGTTTCAAAAGTTCTTATGTGACTTTGTAGAAAAGTATCAATATGGAGAAGGACTTTTACAAACTCCACACAGGCATAAGGGCAATAAAGAGAAGTGAGCTTCAGCTGAAGGAGACCAGACCGCTTGCCCTCCGTTTTGTCAACAGAGTCAGAGAAAGCTAAAACCACATTTTTTGCTCTATGTAATGCTTAGATAGCATGGCCAAAAATCTTCTTGAAATCCTCCAAATCACTCTCTAGAGAAATCCCCTTGTTCCCTTTATCTATTAAGGAAGATTAGGGTGTTCAGTCTACATACAGCAATCTGCCTTCGGTAGAGATCAGGAAAAGATCTTTATTCTGCCTACTAATTCTGCATATTTTCGAAAAGCACCGGACCCCTCCCCCGAGCGCCCAGGGGCCCGGGGAAGGCGCTCGGAGCCCGCCGCCGGCCCCGCCAGCCTCTCACCCGGCTGCTCCGTGACATCCACTTTGGCAATGTTCACTTCCAGGTCCTCGCCCCACTCGGCAAACTTCTCCCACTCGGGCTGCAGGTTCTGGCAGGCGGGACACCACGGGGCATAGCTGTGGGCAGCACAACTCTGTCACGAACGGGCACCGCTCGGCCCCCCGCGGCCTCAGAGCGGGCCGCTGAAACACCCCCCCTCCCCGGCAGCCCCCTCCCGACTCACAACTCCACCATCCACTCGCCCTGCAGCAGCTCCCGCCACATGCCGTCCGACAGCACCTTCACCGAGCTCCGCTTCCCCAGCGCGGCCGCGCCGGCCGCCAGCGCCAACCACAGCAGGGCCCGCAGCCGCCCGGCGGCCGCCATCTTGCCGCGCCGCGCGCGCTTCCGCCTTCCCGCGACGGCGAGAGAGAAGGGGAGGGGCACCGGCAGGCGCCGCGCATGCGCAGTGGGGAGGGCGCGGCGGCCGCTTGCTTGGGCGGGGCAGGGAAGGCCTTGGGGCGGGCTCAGAGTTCACGGCAACCTATAGGACGTCGAGTTATGCGGCTCGTGGGCACCGGGCTCGGCCAATGGGGGGCGCCGGTTCCCCCCACCGCTGCTTCACGCAGCGCGGACCCCCAGCCATGTTAATGAGAGGCGGTGTGGGGTGGCAAGGGCAGCTTGGCTGGTCTCTTTCTGTGGCAAACCCCACTGCCAGCATCACCCGGGGACATGGAGGAGAGCTGCTGCTTCCCCCTGCTGCTGTGACACGGGTGGCATCACCACAGGAGCCCAGCCCCTCAGCTGGACAGCAGCGGGGCCGGCGCAGGGTGCTTGTGCTCCATGCAATGCACACCCCGACAGCAAACGGGTGAACAGGAATAAAGCCAGACACAGCAAATGCTACAGCTGTGTTAATCTCCTCTGCTTCGTTTCCTTCCTTCAGAGTGCTCTGGGTACTCAGGGCAGGTTGTGACTCACAGTGAGGTGAGGAAACTGCTGTACGAGGTCACAGGGAGAACAGATTTCCGTCACTTCGACCACTGCTTCCCTCACACATCTGTACTTACTTATGGCAGACAATCACAGAATGGTCTGGGTGGGAAGGGACCTTAAATATCATCCAGTGCCACCCCCTGCCCTGGGCAGGGACACCTCCCACCACACCAGGTTGCTCCAAGCCCCGTCCAGCCTGGCCTTGAACCCCTCCAGGGATGAAGCAGCCACAGCTTCTCTGGGCAACCTGGGCCAGGGGCTCACCACCCTCACAGCCAAGAATTTCTTCCTCAGATCTCATCTCAATCTCCCCTCTTCCAGTTTAAAGCCGTTACCCCTAGGAGTAACTTAGTTCTCAGGAAAAAGGTCACTGGTAACAAGCAGACAAATCGCATATAATTTCACTGCAGTCTGTCAGCACCGTAAGATTTTCAAGGCAAGGAACCTCTTCTTTCCATATACACATACTTTCTCTGCCACAAGTTTTATCCAGCTCTTGGTCAGGAGTGGCTGCGATAACGTCACCTTTCCTTTTCTGCCTGGATTGCTTCTTTCCCAGCATCTGTCAAAGGAGCCTTTGCCATAATTTCATATCCCACAATTTAGAGCCTTGGCAGCTGGAGAGAACTGGTCTGCAGCAGCCATTAAAGCAGTGCAGGAAAAAGAATAAATCAGCATTTGAGTTTTGTTTTTTTTTCAATTTTGGCAACTTTTCTGCAGTACAATGTGTATGTTCCTTTCTGTAGAAGAACACTAAGGCATTACTAAGGACTTGATGAAGCTTCTTATTCATCGATTCAGGGTTCAGTAATAAATCACTGCTTGCAGCATTCTCCCTTCTCATCGCCATCCCATTTTAGTCATAATTGAATTTTTGAAATTTGTTATTGATAATCCAAGAATAACTTTGTTCTGCATCAGTAATGAGACAAGATGCGAAGAGCTGTCTTTGGTTCTTTAGGGTAGCAGTACACATCCTGATAATTTAAGATGTGTTGAAGAATAAGTGCACAAAGAAATGTGTTGCATTACCATGTGGAGCGGAGGCTGGGTGACTACTTGCTTTGATCTACCTTCTGGGGAAAGTGGCTAGAAGCACGATCCCACCTTTTATTCATGCTGAGTAAGAGGATAACTGAATGTTCCTTTCTTCAGCGCATCCAAACAGATGACTCCATGGAGGATGAATTTGATTTAATCCATGTGCAGGTCAACAAAAGATAAAAAACATGATGGCGCACAGGCAACAACAGAAGCAATTGCAACAGGGCCTTCAGATGACACCACAGGAGGGCTCTTCCAGGACCAAGTCCCACCTGGAAGGGCACATGGGGAACTGTGAGGCAGGAAAAATGATTTTGCTATTTAGTGCTTCTAGGCTTAAGGAGAAGGAGCTGGTAGACATTCACTGTAAATAAAGCGTAGCATCAAAGGCACACCAAGCTCTCTATGGAAACAGCTTGAAAGACCCTGAGAAGCATGACTTCATTCCTCCTTCGCTTTGTTCCAGTAATTATTTTAAGGGTAGTAAGTACTGTGAATTACTTTTTATCTCCATTATTATTACATTGACGTTGTCTTATTTCTTTGTAAAGTTTTGAGGTATTTGAGAACAAGAAAGCCTTGACCGTATCTTTTACGCGTTGTTCCTCCAGCCGATTCACCTCGGCCATCCCAAGCTGTATGGAGAAATGTCTGCCTCATCTTTCAAGGTTGACAGTAGAATACAGACATTTAATAACCAAACAAACATCAGTTGTCTCTGAGCGGCCTTAAGAAATGAAGACAGCTCCTAGCGCTATCCCTTTTTCCTTCCTCTGTGCCTGCCCTGTGATTGTGATGTGAGATTTACAAAAAACTGTTGCTTTATGACTTACTTTGAGACAACGACTGCACATTGGCAAATGTGCAGAGGGTGGAAGGCCAGCGTTGATTTAATCCATTAGTCACCACAGCCCGACTCCCTTCTTACACTCATGCTTCTCTAGAGGTGTGATACCCCTCCATGGGAGCAACACCAGATACTTTTACTTTCATGAGGCTTCAGAGCCCCATCACTCTGATCTTGACCAACCTGAGGTTTCTCCAAGACCCTCCTGGCACTGCCCCCCTCTGCTTAGTCCTGAATCTAAAGGGGGATCCTCAGTCTTCTAGGCATGGCTCTTCCCCTACAAAGGTGTCAGGAGTTAAATTATGGGCCAACACACATTAAATACGTTTTACTGCAGATCCTTGATGTCCTCTCGTATTGCAGAATTTGTCCACACCTCCTCATGTACAGAAGTGAGAAAAATGCAGTCCTGCCTGCTGAACTGTTAAAATTCGGTGCTGGTATTTGCAGGAAGAGGTTTGTCTGCTGAGATCTGTGCTGAAGCAGTGTATCCTGCCTTTACAACCAACGTCGGCCTCTAATTGCACCGCCACTCAAAGGTGAAAATACGATCACTGGTAAAAATTCTCCCGAGCCCGAGGGACCACTGTCAAGACTGCCACAGCTTTCTGTTCAGCAAACCCTGATAACTGTCCACATCCTCCAAGAAAGCCCCAAATGGTTCTGATGGGACGAAGTTCTACTTGTGGAGGTCAGAAGGTGCAAACGCCTGTTTGTAAAATCGACCCCACAGTGTGGAGTGGGGTCTTTCCCGCCCGCTGGGGTGAGCTCTGCTCTGCCGAGTGATGTTTTCACCGAGTGATTTTTTTTCTTTCATGTTCTTTTTCAGTGCTGCCACACAGCGGCAGAGTTGAGGCTGCTTCTAAACGGGGAAGAGGCTGAAGGTTCAGAAGAAAATCCTCCGAGGGTAGAAATTACCTGGTTCTGCTGCTAGGGACACCCTGTCATCTTTCAAGATGTTACCATGGAGGGCTTTTTCCTTGTCCAATCTTACTCGTGTTTTTAGGGTTTTTTTCTTAGGAGCTGAGATCAAGGGGATTTTGTGGTCAGTCTACAGTCCTTCCCCCCAATGCACAACCACAGTGCTGGTCATCATTTTGGCCGAGGTTGGAGTTACAAGAATATCAAGTCTCTATAAGTTTCATGAAGACAGTTGTCCCATTAGAGTACTACTGATGCACAGAAAGAAGATGAAGCACAAGCTCAGATTACTGCTTGACAGACGGAAAAGAAATTATGTGAGTGTCTTAACCGCAGGGAAAGCTTCAGTTGGCAAGAACACTTGTCAGACAAGAGGACATTCAGCCGTGAGGCACCGAGCCCAGGCAACAAGACCGATACATTCTCCTGCCCACAGAGCTCTTTGGTTTTGATACAGGATGAAAGATGATAAAGCGAAAAATGCCTGTGTAATCAAGAAATCATCCTTTTCTTGATGACATCTGTGCCTCAGAAAATCAGATGCCATAGCTAGGAGTGGGAGTAGAAAGACTCCGCTTCCTTTGCATTTTGTTTTCTTTTAAGCTGAAAATGACAAAAAAAAAGATGAAAACGCTTGAATGCCTCAACATTTTTCCCAAAGTTAAAGCCACAGAGATGAACAAATTTTCCAAATTCAACCAGTTCTGTAAGTGGTCAAAAACATAAAAAAAAATTCCACACAAATTCACCCACTCTTTTTTTTTTTCAAAATGTTAATTCATCTATATTTGAAATGTGAACAAGTTGAACCAGCTCTATTTTCACGTATTTTCTCAGTTTGGTTTTTTATTATTACTATTTTATTTTTTAGAGTGCCCTTACATGTTCTGATGATGAACTGAACACTAAACCAGACAAATGAGCAGCAGGAGCACAGAGGCTGTCCGCCCGGGGCTGACCTTATGAAGGACCACTCTGAGAGAGCAGAGTGCTGGCCAGGTAATTATTTCCAAACACGGACCAAGCTCTGCAGTCCCTGGATGAGGTACAGCATCAGAGCCCTGACCTCGTTTAGCATCTGCATTTATGAAACGCCAAGAGATTATGCAGAGAGCTTTTCTGCGTATAATCATTATTTGGGGCAGGAGACATGAAGTCATTGTCTTAAAGCCCAAGGTGAAATCAGACCGACGCTGAAAGTCCCAGGCAGGCCTTGGGCTGCATTTTGTACTGCTGTAGGAAGAAAAACTGATCCCGTCTGATTTCTTTGTCTGTTTTCTGGCTTCAGCCTTTTGGGAAGGTTGGCATTTAGAATTCCACTCAGAACAGTTTTCTGGGCTTCAGCATTAGAAGAATCAAAGTCAAGAGCTAATTACTTTTCTATAGCTCTGGATTTCATTCCAGGAAGACAATCCATGTGTGAATGCTTCCTCCTACAGAAAGATCTTCCATATTAGGAGAAATAATTCAACCCTACCTGCCTAAAGTGAAGCCCGCAGAAGGTGCCACTGACTTCCCATAAGCCAGCCTGGGCTTGGTGCCTGCAGGCGTGGCTTTCACTCTGTGCACGGTTGGGGAGGATTAGC
The DNA here is from genome assembly GCA_013400035.1 of Rynchops niger. Lineage (NCBI taxonomy): Eukaryota > Metazoa > Chordata > Aves > Charadriiformes > Laridae > Rynchops > Rynchops niger. The sequence continues at coordinate 172,350 of VXBH01009377.1, forward strand.
AGAACATGCCCTCCACAGGGGACTGTGCTCGGAGAAGCCCCACTGGAAAGCACATTCCCATCCGACAGCCCAGTCCTTCTGCTCCCCACTTACCTGAGCTGCTTCAACACAGGGTCCAGAAGACCCTGTGTTGGGTGTTCGGGTTCTCGAGAGCTTCAGCTTTGGTGTGAGCAAAGAGTTTCGCTGTCTCGGCTTCTGCCATTATGCAATCCGTGCCCGACTGCAGCTTGCGTCAGCTGGTGAAAATGCTATGCGCAGCAAGGTTTGCTGCTTCTCGCTTTGGAAAACTACTTGGAAGACCTCAGAATTACAACAGCCCTTCTCACAACCGCTATCCATCAGCCTCTCCTCTATGTGCTAAGAAACTACGGTACTGCTAATTATTCAGTAATTAAGTGTCTCTCTAGGGTCATAATTGTAAATCTGGCCTCTCCCAGTCACTGTTTGCTCATTAGGTAGCAGTTTTCTCAACACAAAACCAAATTCTGTTCTTTACATTTGATTGGATTACAAAATTGCTTTAAACTCTGTGGGGATGATTAGGAAAAGTGTGTTTTTGCGCAATAGTTACCATGGGAACCAAAGTGCAGAGATCTTTATAAACCAAAAGTCAAACAGATTGTGTTTCAGACAATTAACATTGTCTCACATGTTTATTAATTTGCTTTAACTCTTTCTTGCACTAATCTGAAATAGGTTTTATCTCTTTTTTGGTATCAAATGCTGTGTCAAAGAGATTCTGTTGCCTCAAGGATTCACCCCTCTCTTCTCTTGCAAGGCCACCTTGCAGCCCTGGTTAGCTTCACCTTCCTCTTCTGCTTTGCCTCTTTGGACTGGGAATATCTCTGGGGGCTTCCAGTGAGATTCGGTTTGGGATTGCGACTCATGTAGGGAGGAGTGTCAAAGCTCCTGTCCTTTCAGTGGAGCCCAGGGAGCTCCGGTAGATCACGGTGCACTGGCGAGTGAGCTGAGCTGCCCTCCCTGCTTCTCCCACACAAACCCCTCTGCTGTCTTTTCTAACACCTAGGACTCCTTAAACCTGCATGTCTTCTAGTTCCATGTTTGATACTTTAGGGAAGAGCAGCTGATAAACTGCCCAAGTGTCAGTAGCTGTTCCTCTGCTCTCCTCTCTTTCCAAACCTTCCTCTTTCTCCAGCAACCTGACCCTATCCCATCTCTTGATTTCTCTCTCCCCTACCCTCAGCTCTTTCCCTAGCATCTTGCAATCCTCTGGCTCTCCCATCACATCACAAACAGTCTATCACATCTTAAAAAATCATTAGCATTATGCCAGAGACCCATTTCCTGCTCCACTCGTTTCCATTTGTCTTTCTCTCCTTCACATACAAGGTGTCAGGAGGCCATCACTATACTCAGCTGCCACCATACTAACAGCATTGCCGTTCACACTGTCCACTGTTGCCTTCGTGCTCCCGTCCCCTGCATTCATGGGCTTTCTGGGGCAAGGTTTTGTCCTGCATTAGTATGGCGTTTCTCAGAGCAGAGTTTTGTTGTGAGCACGCCTCCAGGAGATAATAAGTAAGAAAGCAGTGTCCTAATTTTCCTCCAGACCTCTGCCTGACTCTGTATACAGAAGGAATTCGCCCACCAAGGGAATTCAAAATTCACGTATTTAAAAACCGGCGGCTCCTCAGCCCCGTCCCCTGTGTACTGCTGACCTCCTTCCGCTGCACTGGATACAGGATTACTCATTTCCTTGGGGGCTGATCCATCACGCTGTTCTTTCAGTTCTTCACAAACAAATAGTATTTCTGTCCCCTGTTGGAGGTATGGCGAGGAAAGTTGCGTTCAGCATAGAAGCCAGTTCATTTTCAGACTGCTGTTCAGATCACAGGGCTGTGCCATAACAGCTGCTCTGGCCCTCCCACCCTAAAATAGACTCTTCCTCTTACACCATCATACCTATTTTCACAAGAGCATTGTGCAGCCACAATTTGGCAAGCTTTGACAGGACTAGTAAAAGCCATATTTCTGAGGCAATGATGGCCGAACTAGCAAATTTCCAGTGTCTGAACAAAATCAGGGAAGAATGAGATAACCTTAGAGAAACGTGGGTGAGAATTAGCGTTGTGTGAGGCAAGCCTCCTGTTTTCCTGAGCTTCAGTCTCAGACTGCTGAACTGATTTTAGCAGAAACCTTCCAGAATGTTTGTTCCGAGGCAGCTAGGCGGCCTGGAATACATCAACGGGCAAGATTTCAGCCTGGGAGGATGAGAAGAGGCTTAAAGCAGGGGCTTGCAGTGGGAAATGTTGGGCAGCCAGAAATGTAAATAAGTGTTGCTACTTCCTCTGCATTTTGCTGCAAAAGATCCAGAAACCAAGGCTCAGAGAACAGAGCAAAGCCTGAGTGTGTAAAGGGACAGCTGGGCCGAGTACGCTCTTGCAAGTTCAAGCCAGGGACAAGACAACCAACTCCTCCCCTCCCAGTATTTATTTACTCCAGAGTGATATGGTTGTAAATCCCTACTGACTTGCTGGTTTTACATCACTTAGCACCAACCTGAGAGTTGCTCATGCTTCCAGGACACAGTGAATGTTACGCTGATTGAAACCCATTTGCTGTATTTTAGTGACAAGAAACCTGTTGACCTGAGGCCAGCACAGCAGTCTGCCTAAGGGTGCCCGAAGACATACAGGGGAAAATTATATTAAAAGCATTTTCCTGTAAAATGTCACCTTTGCAAGAGGTCTGTGCAGGTATTCTTGTACTGATTTAGGAGCTCCAGGAGATGCTACGTGCACAGGGCTGGTTCAGGCAAGACAAAAAACAGGACGTATCAACTCACTGCCCTCAGTCAGTGAAAACATTCCAGTTCAGGCCCAGTTTCTATCCGTAAAAAAATTGTGAGGCAGGAAAGATGTCAGTGTAGCATACATTTTCCTTATCACTATGGGAAGTGAATCCTATGTAACGTGAGAAGCTGAAAGCAGGCAATGAGAACCCGAAGGTGTTTATTGTGCCCAGTGCTGCACGTGAACCTATTCCCGTTCAGCAGCCCACGCAGCAGAGCTGCCCAGCCCCAGACTTGCACAGGCTGTAAAGATCCAACCTGCATTTTCACTGCAGTCTCTGAGGCTGGAAGAGTTTTCCTGCACAGCCGGTGAGGAAGTAATGTTGCTTTTGAAGCCAGAAATTATTCTTTCAGATAGACAACATAATCTGTAACAGGCCCAGCACTTCATAATGGTGGCGAGACGCAGTTCATGACACACTAGAAGATTATGTTGGATTATTAGATCAGATTAGGTTAGATTATCTGCCTGGATATTAAGGTCAGAAGGGCCATGGGGAGAGGGGGAGATAGTCTGATTTTCTGCATATCCCCAGGCATCCATGTATTCTTCGGGGGTGATCACACCACTCCTCATTTTCTTTACATCCCTTTTTCATTCACTTCAGCCTGCCCTGCGAGGGTATCAATGCCAACCTCTTTCTAGTCATGTCCTTGCTAATGAGATGAAGCCACGCTCTCTCCCAGGCAGTGCCACAAATGGCGTTGCAGCACCTTGAAAGCGGGAGGCATTTCTGTGTTCAGAAGGAGACGGGCTGGCTGTTGGCAGAAAGCCCATTGCTAGTTAATTGGAAAAAGAGTTTTAAATCAAGTTGGTATTTTTTCTTTAAGCAAGGCATCTCAAATGGAGTGCTTAGCATCAAAGAATCAAGCAGAGCGGCACAGAAATAGCAGCAAGAGCATCTAACAAGGCAGAGAAGAAGAATCCTGACCCTGGTGAGGCTATCAAGGGAGACAGCACTTCCAAAGTCGTCTCTGAGCACAGGGAAATATTTCTGCTTTTGACTTTTCTATTTTCCAGCAAAGGGAGAAGCACAATGTTAGTAAGGGAATAGAGCAAAACCCGTTCTTCCAGAAGGAACCGTCCTAGCCAAATAGCTTCTCGTTGACACTGATTGGCTCTGAATCAGGCCCACAAGAGTATGGATGGCACATCACGATTTTGCATTTAGCACCATCTCTCCTCCGCTTCTCTCCCCATAAAGTCTTTCTGTGAGTACCCTGTTGCTGGCTGGTGCTGATGAGCATTTGCTGTCCTGGGCTGGGATTAGGTTGGCAAGAACTTTCATGGAACCCAAGATAAAATTTGAGATCCACATTCCCTGAGATTGGAAGAGTTTGGATCTCACTCTGGACTTTATTATTTACACTTTCTTTTTATGGCCACAAAAAGCCTAGATTTAGTCGGTCTCTAATTGCAAACCCAAAAGGAAGGGCTCAGGGGTCCGGCACTGGGGCAAGAAGTTCTCAGGATCCTGGCCATCAAGGGAGAGACAGAGAGAACTCCTTAGCAAACTTTTCTAATTTATATTGCATGGGATGTTCATGGTATGAAATCATCCTGTTGGCAGTTTGGGTCAAGTTCCTGGGTCTCTCTCCTCATCCCTCCACCTGGTGAGCTGGAAAACACCGAGACCTTGAAACCTGCATCCCATAGCTGGTTATAAAGTAAACATTTTCACAAATTCAGACACCACAGTCTTCTAAAAGTGCACGTTTCCCAAACGTTAGAAGAAACTGTACTGAAAAGTAAAATTTCTGAATGAGAAATTAATCCTGTGTCACTCAAACCAGGACCGGGACGTGGTGGCAGCAATGTAATTTGTGCTGTACACTTAGCCTGTTGGTTGTGGAAATGTGTCATCTTCGTATTTTCGCTTGCTGATAATGCCATTATACAGGGGCGTGCATTTGCCACACTCGTTCTAACAGACATCTTGTAAAGTTTTGTAAAAACCTCCCATATTATTTTTATAACTAACTTTTTTTTCGCTTTGGGAATTGCAATTGCAGATGCAGAGCTCCCAACATGCTCAGCAGGTACGCACACAGCCAAGCCACGGGAAGCTGTGGCGGACAGGCTGTGATAAGGATGGGTGTGCTGGGTCACTCGTGGGACCTCTTCTTTGTCACATTTACTTTCCTCCGCTGCCTGAGGGGTTGCCCTGGACTACCCGCAGAGCAGGAGCTGGCTGATCTTGCATGCCCTCTGTAAATTCAACCGGAAACCTATTTTCATTAACAAAATATGGACTTATTCTTCCCTTTGCCATAAAAACCAGAGTCATTTTAATATGTTTTCAGGGAATAACTGAGTCAATGATTCTGTAATAAGAGCTCTGCCCTCTGTTCCTCAGAGGGTGTTCTCTCTGGCACACATATCTGCATTTCTGTTGTGAAGAGCCCTGTACGACTTGCCCACACGCTACTTTCCAAGGGTGCTGTAACTGCTGTGTAGGCTGATGCAAAATGTTCCTTCACCCACAGATCCCTGCCTGCCTCTGCCTTAAAATGTCATTGAGAAACTAACCGAGAAACCAACCAAGAAACCAACCATCAAACCGTGCTGATTAGAGAAGCTTCTCTCCTAGGGGTCCACTCCAGCATGTACCCACTCACCTGCAGGCAGCAAAGGTAACTCTGGGCCAGAAAAAAGATCCTAGAGCAACTATCCAAAAAATATCCTAGAGCAAAAAAAAATTCCTAGAGCAAAGGATGCTCCTCGGATAGAGCTCAGTTTATTAAACTGGGGAAGAGGGATAGAGGAAACTGGGGAAGAGGGATATCTAAGTGGGCACGAAGAAGCTTTCACTGCAGTCATCACAAACGCTTTCTTCAGCCAGAATATGCTGAATAAAACTAAACATCATAGGATGAATCAGAAACCCGGCAGGGAGGTGGTGGTTATCACGCTTAAACATTTACTTGATCACTCCTGGAGATCACTACCAGAGTTATTTTTTGGTTATCCTGCTGTGGGATGGGCTAGGCAGCAACATGCAGGTCTCTGATGCCCACAGACACCAGCTGGCTTCTTGTGCAGCCCAACTGGGGTGCGCAGCGTGAAAGGAACTCAGAAGGCTGCTGTACAATCCTGTCTCTGCTGCTGAATCAGTTTGGAAAGTGCTGGGCTACTTGTTTGCCTTTCAAAGGAAAAGCATGGGGACATTTCGTTATACGCAGTAGATCAGCGTGATTCTGCTGCTGAGGGTGTGACCCCCGGCCTTCAAGAGCAAAAGCTGCGAGTGATGTGGGAGAATCTGAAGGTCACACACCAAACACGGGAAAAGCGGGACCCAGGGGTTTCTATCACAGCATCTAAATTGGAGGCCGAAGAGACAGGGGATTTTGATAAAATGGTTCCATAAAGGAGCAGTCTTACCTCTCATTTTCATATATTTCTGCTTTTCTCCCATATCAACAATCACCCAGTGTGCTGCACGCTGTTAGAATCAAAGCTGAATCTCCAAACAAGCGAATAAACAGACAATAAAATACTCCCCAACAGAAACTGTTTAATTTTCTTGGTAACATAATGCGATGCAGCGATAGCAGGGAGGCACTCTGTCATTGCCACGAAGGTGAACTCCGCTTTTTAGCAAAATTTATCATAACTGCCTTTCCTTCTCTTGCAGTGCCTTAGCTGCAGTCCCATGAATCTGCCACCTCCTGGAGACACAGACGTGTTTCATGCTGCTTGCTACCGCATCTTCCGCAGCAGCGTCACCTACTCGCCTTGCTTGTCTGCCGCTCGCATTATGGTAATGTCAGGCTTGATCGATTCCAAGTCTTATACAGCGTTTGTTGTGTTTCAGGAGAAATATGGTGCGGATCGTCATTATACATACTGAACTCTTTAAAGGGACTGATTTCACCAAGTTCAAAACAGGTATGAGCTGGCAGCAAACTCTCAGCAGATAATGTGCATAATAAGGGGAACAGTTTAAGGATGTTTTGCTAGAGAACAAAACCACCACAAGTTCTCTGCAGGGAGGGCAGGCCAGGCTTGCTTTAGCCAGCCAGATTTACAGGAGCTGGGAATGGAGCTAGGACAGAAAGAATAGGCAGCGTCGGCAGCAAGAGAGCCTTCCCTCCGGAGGGGCTGCTGCAGAGGAGGGGTGAACTGCATCGCCAGGGTGGTGGGGACGTGGTTCAAAGGGTTTCTGGGCAGAGCTGCTCTCCTGTGGGACCTGCCCTCATCTTCCCTGTGAGGCCTTCGACTGGCATGGGAACAAAATCCCCCTGCATGCCCTGACAGAGGGGGCTCAAGGCAGGCAGTGCCTGCTGGATTGCAGCTGGAGACCACAGGAATGAGAAGGGGGAGAGCAGACTACTGGGACGCAGCTGTTGGACTGGCACAGGTCACAGAAGAGCAGAGCCCAGGGCCACGGCTGAGGTGCGACGTCCTGCTTTGCGCACCTTGTCATGGCCACACGTGCCCAGGCACATGGAGCTGGTCCCCGGTTCTGGCACCAGTATCAGCGAGCCAGTTATTCAGCAGGCGGCTGAATGTGTGGCGGCCACAGAGAAAATCCACCCTAATGAAATGCTTCCCTGCAGTAATTGGATTTCTACTGTAAACGAAGTAATTATGCTGATTGTCCTTGCACTTTTGAAGATGAGACAATGCCAGCGAGTGGTAGCTCTGGCTGATGGACCCATTTACATATCTCTGCAGCGGGGAGCCAAGCAGGGGCATTTCCCTGCGTGGGAGAGCAGAGGCCAGCGTGTGTAAGGTCAAGGTGGCCACATGGCTCCAAATGCTTACGGCTCTGCTCCAAAAAATGGGCAGGGAGAGGCTGTAAAGTGATTTGTGTGGTGGACAGAGGACTTTCCAGCAGTGTGTCTCACCTGTGGTGGTATTCCTGGGCACAGCGTGCCCTCCCTGTCCAGGCTGAGCGACAGGCACTTCCCAGTCTGTGGCTGGAGAGCTGCTTGGTGAAGGGATGGCTGTGTCCAGCATTGGGAACGCAGAGGTCTCCAGTCTACAGCAATAAAATGTGGGAAAAGAAGCCGGGGAAGGGTACGTACTAAAGAAGTGTGGCAGCAGCAGAGGTGGGATCAGACCTGAGCTCCTCTCTGAGGTCTCCACACAGCTTGCCGGCTTTGGAGACATGGGCTGATCTGGTGCCATCAAGGAAAAAGAGGTGAAGGCAATTTCAGGATGCTCTGGGAACACCCACAATTCCAGCTGGGGCTTGAGCGGGGCTTTGTCATCATGGTTCGATCAACAGCAACTCACTGCCTGTGCCGTCTCCTCCCCCTTTTGTTTTTAAGGTTCTTTAGTCATACAGGAAAATGTCACACTATAAAAAACTCACAGAACAAAACCAAAAGCCCAAGTGAAAAGAAAAATAAAACTGCAATTCCAAGGTTACTTTTCAGGTTGGCTGCGACCAAAATCCTTTCAACAGGTCTCAGGAGCCTGGGCTCACTTAGCAGTGCTGCTAGGCCAAACAAAGATGCACAATGGGAAACAGAAGACAAACAACCTTTTGAGACCAAGATGCCTGGTTGAACTGGGGACAGATGAGGTAAAACAAACCTAAATTAGTGATTTGAATCGTCATTTAAATCAACAAGTAAAAATTATCGGTTTAAACAACTGAGGAATCTCGGTTTGCATTTATACCTCGTTTCTTTCTCGTGGGAGTTCATTGTGATGGGTGGTGCAGCTGATGAAATACACTGATCAGAAGCTACACCAGGGCTTTGCTCCCTGGGTGCTGCCTTTTGCTGGTAGGGACCATGTGTCCAGCTGAAAGATACAGAGGCATTGCTCTGCTTCATCAGGCTTTTATTCTGTATTTATATAGTGCGACGCTTGTGCGACACTGTCGCTGTGGGAGCACTTGTTTCTGTCCTCCTGAACCCCTCTGGGCTCATGTTGAACCAGGCTGGCAAAGGGACCTCGCTGATGCTCACGCAGCATCATTAAAGGGCTGCAGGGTACAGCTGAGGCCAAACACATCAATGAGGCCAAGAACGGATTAGAAAGACGGGCTGCTTGGTGGCTACTGAACATAATGGTCCACAAGCCACTGCCAGCTCCACAGATCCCTGCTGCCAGGGCACAGCCAGGAAAGCATCAGATCAGAGCTGCCTTCTCTCTTACATCCTTTGCCCACAGCCCAGACAACTGGCTGTGGTGGGAAAAAAGGCACCGGGGAAACTTTGTCTCTGCTCCAAGCTGTCCTTATGTCCCCAGACTAAGCTGGTCCCCTCTCTTCCTTGTAGAACCCTTATGCCGGAGCCCCTTTTCCTCCCAGTGCCGATACCAGTTCCCAGGAAAGCAGCAAGGAGCTCAATGCTGGCACAGCCGGGTTCCAGTCCCAGCTCTGGGATCACCTGCCTTCTCCCCAGCCTGCTGGGGGAGTCCCCTTGCATACCCATGGCCGGAGGCCAGCGGGCAGAGCAGAAACCCCACGCATGGCCAGCTGGCAGCCGGCAGGAGCTTCACAAGCCCTGTGGCGCCAGAGGAGACAGACAATTTATTTCATCTCCAACCCAGTGCTGCGAAGGACTGTGTCCCTGCAGAGCTGGTGCAGAGCCAGGGCTCACTCCTGTACAAGCAGCACGAGAGGGAAGCAGCGCTAGCTCCCAAAAAGTGCTGCCTGGGAGATTTTAGTGTTTTGAATGGGTTTTGGGGCTGCCCAAGCCCATTTTTAACACTGGGCAGGAGCAACCGAGAGACCAGGAGCTTTGTCCCCATTACTGGCACTCCAGGATTCCCAATGCCCTGACAAGGCAGGGTACAGCCACACCATAGCCCCGGATTGGGTCTCCAGTGCCCATCCTTGTCCCCTCCACCCGCCCCACATGCTGTTGCAGCAAGGATGGGCATACAGGCTCACCCACGCTGCCCCCGTCGGAGCTGCCTGCCTCCCCACCACGGCGCAGATGGGATCGGGAACTGTGGCTGGATTCAAGCTGCCAAGAGGCAATGCATGGATGCCAGGAGGAGTCTTTGAAGAAATCTGGGCTCCAAGCCACTGCTGGAGCAGTGTGCCCAGGTCACAGCGTGGAGTGCCTGCATTAGGAGAGGCGATGGCTGAGCGCGTACCTCGCCAGTGCACTATATACACGGCGTGCCTCTGAATGATATAGAGCAAATCTGGGGAAATCTTTGCTGAAGGCCTTTGGGAAAACCAAAAGTTGGGGAGACAGGGTGACTTCTAGGAAGGGAGACTTCTTGAGAGACTGCAAACAGACAAACCATGCAGGTGCTGGGAGAACAACTGGAGAATAAATCATATATATTGCCCTGCTGGGACAACATCCTCTTAAGCCAGAGACTGATAACAAGTGATAGGACAAGAGGAAATGGCCTAAAGTTGTGCTAGGGGTGGTTTAGTTTGGATATTAGGAAAAAATTTCTTCATCAAAAGGGTTGTCAAGCATTGGAACAGGCTGCCCAGGGAAGTGGTGGAGTCACCATCCCTGGAGGTATTTAAAAGACAGGTAGACCTGGTGCTGAGGGACATGGGGTAGTGGGACTTGGCAGTCTTAGTTTAATGGTTGGACTCGATGATCTTAAAGGTCTTTTCTAACCTAAATGATTCTATGGGCTACATGGACCATGGGTCAAGCAGCACAGCTCTTTGTCTGATCTTCTCACCCCCTTTGGTGGTGTTTGGCAGTAGAAATTTTCCAAATGGGGCTCCTAGAAGAGAACTGATGGAAAATTCAGAGGAAAACAGAAAGCTTAATCCACAGGCCATCAGACAATGCGGAGGCAATGCAATCCCACTGTGCCGTTCCCAGGGGGAAGAGGTATGTGTTGGAGTCCTTTTTGATCTAATAAAAACAGTGCATAATGATATCCAATGGCTAGAAGCTCAAGTCTGAAAAATTCAAGCTGGAAATAAGATGCACATTTTTAACGGAAGGTAATGAATCACTGTAACAGATTGCCAGGGGACGGGATAAACTCCCCGTCACGCCGAGCCCCGCAGTCGCGTCTGGCTCTTGGAGGGTGACGTTCTGCCATCGCAGCACTGTGCCGTGCGGAACCGCTGGCTGTTGTCAGCCCATGCTTGGCAGATCAAAACTGCTGCACAGCATGGTGCCTCTGCCTTACAATCTGGGGTATGCACTTTCCAATGGAAAATGGTCCTACATCTGAGGGAGAAAGCTACAAAGCCATTACTTTTTTCATACTTTATTTGCATGTCTGTTTCCCTAATGCTTTTCCTGGCTCCCCACAACAGAGAGCAGATACCAGCTGCTCACCCCACACTTTCTGACTTGAGAATAAGGGGCTGCGCACATCTGGCTTTGGTTCACCGCTCATTCACAGGGCTTTAAAC
>VXBH01009382.1:0-119679 GCA_013400035.1 Rynchops niger
GGGGGGGTGGGGTGGGGGGGTGGCGGTGGTGATTGTTTTTGTGTTTTCCGAAGAGAAAATGTCAACAGTGACATTTGCCAGTGTCAGGCTAAATTATTGTTATTTACATTACAGTATAAAAGTCCCATCAAGCATGCAAATTCAAGTTAAACCATACAATAAACAATGCTTACTGTATTTTGCCAGTAGATATCTTCTTTTTAACACTAAAGATTTCTTGTGTGCATCCAGTCACTCCTATGGTTAATGTGATCTCATTCAAAGCATATTAAGGCTAAGGGAGATTGCTTTTTAAATTATAATTATTTTTTGTACATAGGGTAATATTTGGTTTGCAGCTATTTGATTTGACTGTATGCAGTTTTATGTGGTGAAGCCTCTTGCGTCCACTCTGTATATCAGCTTCGCTAAGAATTACTCTATACAGAACAATTGGTCGTCTCAGAAATGATCGGCATGGAGCTGCAGCTAGACTCTTCCTGCTGCCTGATTTATCTGCTTGTCTCAGATAGCATCCTAGTGTAGACTCGGCCCGGGTATTATCAGCTCTCAACGTACCCGTAAAATCAAACCCGCTAACTAGGCCGGTTGAACACATGTAGGTATATATCTGAAATTACTACTGTCTGAAACCATTTCTGTGCTGTTGGAGCTTATGCTAGTGTCTTCATTACATGCTTGTAGCTAGGAGCTTTGCACCTGTCAGATTAGATACATGAAAGAATTTACTTGAGCCTTTTTGAACCCTGTGGGATTGAAGCATTGTTTTAAGCCAAGGAGTGCACCAAGTGCTTTGCTGTATTTGAGCCTTAGCACATCACATGTTTTACAGGAATGGGCTCATGTTTTTGTATATGGAATTAAGTTTGCAGGTGCCATTCCCTGTATGCACAGTGCAAACATTGGCAAATGCTGCTTAAGCAGTCGCTGAACTTTAGAAGTTTGTATCTAACAACATGAAAGTCTCTTACCATCTTGATTTGACATTATAAGAAGCATCCATTATCTGTATTAGTTTCCTAGTATCTTCATATTTTCCATACAGAAACAGTAATGGTACAAACACGGTATTTTAGAATAAGGATTTGCAAAATGTCAAGTTACAGTTTAGCAAAAAAAAAAAAAGTCTAATCAACATAACACGAGTTTTCTGATCTCAGAATCTCTGAGGTGCTATTGTACGCTATACCTGCTGTGAAACAGAATCTCTCCCAAATCCCTCTATCTCCTTTCCAATCACACATGCAAACAATTACTGAGTAATTAGTATTCAAGAATAAATTGGCTTCTGACACTTCTAAAAGTTCTATATGGGGTCGAAAGTCTTCCCTCTGCCCAAACTCACCCGTTCTGGAAACTGGGCTGAGAACAGGACTTTATAGGGAAGAAATACTTTAATGAGCTCAATGCACACTAAAATACTCTTTATCCAATCCCCTCTGGAGACGCTGTAAAAGAGTCTCCCAGAAACATGTAGCATGATAGCTCTTTGCAATTTGTTTGACAGAAAGCATAATTTTCTGCATATTGAAAACAAAATGAGATCTTCCGACACCCTGTGAATGCTTAAATTGTGCTGTTAAATTTTACAGACAAAATCTGTAGTACTCCCCATCAATTGTATATATATTTCATTCTGTGCTAGTTAGCGAATAGCAAAATTCTGTTAAGGAGGAATGCACTGGAGTGAGAGGAGTTGAGCTGAGGTGTTTGAGTTGGGCAACTGACCGTGACTTACTTTGTGTAGTGTGGATTATGAAAATGCCATGTGTAGAATCGCTAAAACATGCAGTTGCTGAACACAATAATCAAAGGCAGTCAGAAAAAGCAATTAATTATTTTTCTTGTGTCCACATTATACAAAAAGAACATCTTTCTAGGTGTTCTGTTTATTTTATTTGTTTATACTTGGTGAACAACCCGATGAGGTACTCACCAAATATTCTCTGACGTATTCAGTGTGTTTGATTCAACGATCAATCTAGCCATAGAGGGTATTTTTGTTTTCAGTTAATTTTTATAGGAATGGATGGCTGCAAATTTAAAAGTCCAGAACAAGGAATAATCTTGTTTGTTCATGAGCTTGCATGAAAAAAGAGGAAAAAAAAAAAAAAAAAGGCCGATTTTCTTATCATAAAGTTGTCTGCTAAACTATTGTGAAACAAGAGAAAAACAATGAAAAGTGGGTGGGTAAGAGGTGGCAATGGGCACCTACAACTGAAGTGCCAAGACGTGCTTACCAAAATATGCAGGGGGTGTATTTGCTTAGGTAGAATAGAAAGACTGCTTAGTGACTCCCATTATTTTGACTAATCTCTAGATTAATATTTAAATGATAATTTAACAGTGTTCTAGGCATAATTCAGTTGTTGTCCATGATCTTGTTATTGTCAGACAGAACTAAAGCAAATGGTAGGCTCAATATCTTGTTACAGGCAAAAGAGAAACGCACCTTTTAAGGAAAGACAGAGTTTGTTAGTTTCTTAATTGAAATCTTAACAGACTAATATAAGAATTACTTTTAGCAGTTCAGATTTAATTATTACAGAAAGAGAAACAATGATAAAGAGAATACAAGTACAGAGAAAAATCATAATCAAGTTAAATAATAATAGAATTAGAACAATAAAAAATAATACAGCTAAATGCACAACTCCTAGTATTCTTAATCTTTCACTGCTGTGAGAAATAGCAAAGGAGAAGAAGGGAGGAAAATATGGCAAGTAGTCAGCATCCTTTTGCCTGAAGAAGTCTGATCATAATGCTGTCTTCCTCCTTGCCCTAGATCATATAAAACTTGAGACGTTTTTATATCTTTGCTAGGCATCTTTGCACCTTGTTGTTTCTTTGCTGTTTGCAAATGTGCTCTGTGGTGCATTTTACATATGTTAGATACTTGTTTCTTTCTTCTGGAAGCCCCAAACCCAGTTTTGTCCAGACTTGGGTTATTGTTTCTTCCCTGACCATTTGGGAGTAGTCTGCAAACCCAGGGGTTTCCATTGCCTGCCCATGCCCCATCTCTTGACATCCCAGGTCACTCCTCTGTGCCGCACCCAGTGCTGCCGCTTCTTGAAGCCTCTGCTATCATGCTGGGTCTACTAAAGCCATAAATACCCCACTCTACACAGAATAACTACTTGCTGCTACCATATATACAACAGCTACGCAGGTACCATACAAAGGTAATTACGTGTAAACCAAGTTAAGCATACCCATCTGGTTGTTAACAAAATCCTGTTATAGCCAAACCACATGAAAAGGAAGCTTGAGGCAGGTCAAGACAAGTTCAAAGCAAGCAAACCTGACAAGCCTTGGTCCTGAGGCCTTGCAAACTCAATAGGAAACATGTGATGGCTTCTACTAGTGATGGCAACACTGTATTTATAAGACCACAGGGCTACACATACAGTTTGTGGTTCATTTGCTTCTGAAGGGACAAATCTGAACAATGCTGCTACTAGACAAATGTCTATTTTTATTAGGTATTTAAATCTCATTTTAATTGCATGAAGAAAGAATATGTTATTTGAGGTCAATGCAAATATTGACACCAACTGAAACATGCACGTTTCTAATCAGAATAAATTATTAGACTTCCAGACAGCTATGTCAAGAAGGTCCTGATTATTGTAAAAAAAAAAAATTCTTTCACATCATTTTACTGTTGGTATGCATAACAGCAGCTATGTTTGGGGGAAATAACCTTCACCTAGGTACTCCCGTAGTGACAAACTGCAGATATCTTCATAACATTTTTCAATGTTTACAGCAGGCTTTATGAATTTTAGACAATATTTTTCTCAGCAAGATTTTGACTGTGTGCAATTTTTTTTTCTTGCTCTTTTTTTTTTTTNTTTTTTTTTTTTTTTTTTTCAAATTGGCAGGATTTTGATTCAAAAACTGTAGCTGTTCAAAAAATCTAGAACAAAGAGGTAACGTTACACTGAAGGTCCAGCATATTGGTTTTTATACCTGCAACACATCTGGTTCTAAGTCTCTGCAAAACTAGCCCACAGACCTACTTTGGTTTACCCACTTGTTTGGAGTTTATAGATAAGATTTTCTTACTCTTTTTCAGTAATACTCTTTGCTTAATTAATAAGCTATAAACTGTTAATATGTTTATGATGTGATCTTTAAATATAATCAAAAAGGTATAAGCCTAAAGTACGTACGTTATAATTTCCATAAAGACCTGCAGCCATTTCTTCCAGTTCAAGAAAGAGCTGCAGAAATATGCATCATTTTTAGATCCACAAAGGAATTTCGGGAGGTTGCCTTGTCCAACCTCCTGCTCAAAGCTAGATGGGATTGCTGAGGCTCTTGTCCAGCCAAGTTTTGATATCACCATAGATGGGAGTGTCCAAACTCTCTGGACAACCTGTTCCAATGTTTGACAGCCGTCTCTGTGAGGAATGTTTTCTTGCAAGTTGTTGGAGTTTCCCCTGCTGCAATTTCTGCTCGTTACCTGTCCTTTCACTGAGCACTTCTGGAAGAGAGCAGGTCTCCCTCAGATCCCCGTTAGGCAGGTAGAGGCAGCAATTAGATGCCCCTGAACTTCTAATCTCAGACCCAGCTCTCCCGGCCTCTCCTTGCAGAGGTCTGACAGGGTATGGCAGTGGTGAGTAGTAGTTCCCCACCTGTTCCTTTGACAGAGATGGTGGCCTGCTTGAATCCAGTCCATCTGGTTATTAAATGTTACTATTTTGATGCTGCTTGTCAATGGTAGAAATAGATGAAGTAAAAACAAAGAAAAGGGAAAAAAAATAGCTGACAGTAAGTTGGTTATAGAATGTAGTTCAACACTGCAGAATTTCTCTTTCTCCTGTGGCCTAAAATATGGGACTTTCTCCTTCCTTTATAGTATGATATGATGCTTCTGATACCAGTGTTTTTCAGCACACATCTCTGTTTATTAAGTTAAGGTTTTTATTCCATGAAACAAAAGGGGTATTAAGCATTATATTTCATTGTCTTCAGAGAAATGTTAGAAGGTTCTTAAAAGTGAAACTTATTTGATTTTATTGAATCAACCTAAAAACTGGCACAGAACAACAGGAAATAGGAACACAGGAAAGAAGTCAATCCTTTCATAAACTAGTGAAAGCCATTTAATTATTCCTTTTAAAGGGTGACCACATAGCATTTTAAAGTAGGTGAGGTTAGGAGGCCTTGTTAGCCTAAATATATTTTCAGTGTTACACCTGGGATTGTTGGGTTGAGGTTTTCTTTGGCCTGAATTTATAACCAAGCGTATGCCTTTTTTGTTTATTCCAGCATTATCTTTCTTTTTACATGGGAAGAGAATTTTGTTTGCTTTGTTTTTCACACAAGGCTTTTTTTAATAAACATGAGTTATTTTCCCTGTTGGTCTGGGTTTTGGCTAAGGTAAACAAACCAAGATCCTCTCCTTTAACCCTGTAGCCTGTCTATTCCCCAACCTAGGATTCATTTATTTGTTTCAGTTGTAGTTTGAATTTATCTTCCTTGAAAACAAGTGATTATGCAGTCTTCATGTGAGTCTGGGTGTGCTACTGCCTGGGGGTTTGTGTGTAGAACTGAACTTATTTCCACACAGGACTTGTAGTTTCCCTCTTCCTTCCAGGAGCTTATGGTACCAGAATATTGTGTGCCGGTACTTTCTTCAGGCCTTTGTCTATCTTTTCCATATTTGCTTTTTCTTTCCACATACATAACTCCCCAGATTTCTCTCACCTCTTCCTACAAAATGTCCTACAAAAGTTGTTGCTTGCAATTTTTTCTTTAACACCAAAAAATTTATTTGTCTACTTGCTTTTAATCTCCTACCAGTATTGCTCTTTAGGTCAGCCCTGAGGTAGCCAGAGCATTAAAGCAAAGCTCTGCAGTTCTTCTTACCAATTCTGTGCCTCTCAAAAAGGAGTCTAAACTCAAATGACTGGTTTTATTTATAAAATATACAACTTCAAAATTTTTACATTAAAATTGATGTGATTTGGTAAGAGAAGAATAGGACTAAAAAAACCTCTTGTAGAACCTTTCCTAAAGAACGGCCCCTCACTTCCAGGCTTGGTTTCAGTCAGGTCTGTGTCTTTCTGGCTTTCAGTGCTGTCTGCACAGTTTGGTCTGTAGGACTGTGCTCTTTCTATCCTGGAGGAGAGCTCTCCATCAGCCCAATCTTTTGAACTATTTCTTGGACTCTGCATAAACTTCAGACTCCCAGGTCCTTGCTGCTGTTCCTGATGATCCCACCTTGAACTCTCTTATTCCCCACAGGAGAGGAAGTCTTCCCTAGAGATTCCTGTTTAGAAAGGTCAGCGTTCTCCAAAGGTTTTCAAGCTAACAGAACAAGTATAGTGAGAAGAAACATATAAAATGGCACTAAAACTGTGCTTTAAAACACTTTAAAAAAAAAAAAAAATTCAAAGACAATTTGACAGTCATAGAATAGTGATATGTCCAAGTGCAACACAAAATAAATATGGTGGGTGTAGGGTTGTTTCTACTCAGAGTGCTTAAGATTTTGCTAAAATACGTATTCACGTGAATCAAAAAAAAGCTCTTGATTGTTAGAGTTTGCCTTTATCTTTTTCTTGGCAATTATTTGCAACACATGTAAATTCCATTTAAGTCTAATAAAATAATATCTCCAATTTAGGCAGAGTCATAAATTATAGGGGAGTCTAGTTTTATGTATCTGGTTTTGGAAGAAAATATCTGTGGTTTATTTTTGGTTACAAGGCTAAAAACAAATGAAGAGTGAACAATGGGTCTGATGGATTTTTTTTTTTTTTTTTTTTAATAAGGCATTTGATATGTTACCTCTTGAAACTGTTTGCAAAATCAGTTTCAGTTTACTTAAATGTTAATACTGTAATGCTCATTACAGGTCTTTGGAGGAAAAAAAAAAGTAGAGTTTGATTGATTAGACAAATATGATAATTGAAAATTTCTAAGTATATATTTGATCAATTGAAAGGAACAAGAAATCATTAATGTTTTTGCACAGCTATTTTTCTCTTAATCAAACAACGTAAATATTTCATTTGTTTATGATGACTTTTTTATTTTGTATTTTACTTCTATTCCTGTACTTCATGGTCTGTCCCTTATTAAAGTCTTCCTTTACTTATACTAATTATGATTTCATGTAAAACATAAGTCTTGCAAATGTAGTGAAAAAAGCATAGGGTAGCTGTTGAATTTTCAAGTGATAATGAAGGAAATTTAGGATGTCCAAAGTTGGAAACTGAGCACTTTAGGAAATTATGTAGGAGCTTGCTGAGCAATCAAATCAGTGTGAGAATGAAAAGATGGGAAATTTGTCACTGACTAGGGGTTATATACTAAATGAAAAATAAAAGTAAAGTGGCCTTGCATCTAAGCTTCTTTCAAGAAAAACTTGTAGCTCCCCATGTTCTCTGACCAGAGCTAAGTCATCCATCACTTTTGAAAGGAAAACAAAATTGATGTGGTTTGCTGTATTTCATTAGACACCATAGGGCACATGCACAAACGAGTAGGCAGTCAGCTAAGAACTATCAGATTTACCAGTGAAAATTAGTACAATTTATTTTGAAATAAATTACCCTGCAACAGAAATGCTACTGAGGTCATATTAAAAAGCAATAACATATTTCAAATGATGTTTTCTATACCAGTCTTACATGAATCTTATTTTTAAAAATTATTTTACTATGAATGAGTATCATTGGTTATTTTCCTGAGGTAATTTTCTGTCTTTTCCTTGAGCTTTTTATTTTTTTTATTTTTTTTTTTTACTTTTAAAATACAATTGTTTATTTCTTTATGAAACGCATACTGTGAAATATTTTGACTAAAAGGTTATGGCACACATCTTTGCAATCGTTAACCTTCATACTTAGGGTGGAGAAAAAAAGACGTTTACCACTCTGTGGAGTAAAATACACATGCATTTACATACATATGCGTGTACATATATATATACACTCAAACAAATCTGGGCATCTGTGTATAGAATTAGGCAATGCAAGTGAAAGCATCTAGTGCAAAGGATGCACTTTCCATTATCACCTTTTTATATACATAAGCCTATGGATTAATTACTTTTATATCTCGTTATGAACTAGAGTCATACCTTAAGTTCATAAGGACCAGCTTCCTTTTGCTGTAATGACTTAGGTGAGAGCAGAAAACTCTTCAGATAAAGTCAAGTGAAGGACTATAATTGAACTGGTCAGTGCAGTATTGACTTAATCATGTTCTTGGGTTTTTGTGCTTTGTCACTTAACAGTGGAGTTTTTTGTCATTTTGAAATGTCTTTAGTCCTCTCACCAAGTTTGGGATTATTTTTGATTGTTTCACTTTTTAATAATATGCTCTTAGGTTATAGGATGGCATGAGTATATGAAGGTGTTAAAAGGAGAAACGATGCTGAGATGAAACCGGAGAGCTATCCTGGATGATAGGAATATAAGGCAGTTTATTAAGGCCAATGCCTACTTATCAACTGTGTCAGACTTCTCCTTGGAAGAAACTGATTTATTCAATTGAGAAATACATTATGAAAGCAAGTACAAAAATAATATATTAAAAAAGCAGATATTGGGTTGGACAACCAAGAGATAAGGGAGCTGGTGTGAAACAGGGAAAACTAGCACCTCTTTTAGTTTCAACTTTCTTCATCTCACTTCTGTTTCTGTGCTTCCTCTTCATGCTCAGCTGCTCTGACCCTCTCACCTGAATGCTAAAAGTACAGCAAATGAGGAACAGTGCTAAGATAGAGACTTGACTTTTACTTACAAATAAGAATAGCTCACATAACATTTCGGTTTGTATTTCTTTTTAGTTACCAGTAGAATAAATAAACAGACTTTACCCTCAATTGGCTTGTATATTATTATTTACACATTGGTTAGTCAAATGTTGTCGTTCAAATCAAAGGAAAAACACTGGGTAGTTTTAATATGACCAAATTAACTTTAGTCTCCTGACAAAAATTGTGATGAGCATGGAAAAGTATAAAATACTATATTTAAAAAAAAAAAATCAAAACAAAACAAAACCCTGAAACCCACTAGTGGCAAAGGAACTTATACCAACTTCAAGTGCTCTGAGATACTTGAGTCTTGCCTTTTGTTAAGTCAGTGTGTGTTTGCTGTGATAGCCAACTATCCCATCAAGCCAGTACTGGTACCAGTCCTTATTACTGCATCTGGAGTTATGAAGAAAGATATGATGACAAGGAATAAGAAATGCAGAAGGTAAAGTGAAGGAATTTAGTAAAGATGATTGGGTGGTAATGGAACGGCAGCCCGAGCTCTGGATATTTATGTACATCATAGCCAAAGCTTCTGTATATAGCTGAACGGAGTTGGCCAACAGCTGAGAAATCCTCGGCTGGCACAAAACTGGTGCAGAAGCAGCTTCTAGGTTAGTTCATTTTGCTTGTGTAATCTCAAAACAAGACAGCCCGGCTAGCACCCCACTGACTCCCACCAGCAGCCAAGAGTAGTCAGGGGTTTGCAAAGTCTTCTTGCACAACATGGGCACAGTAGCCAGACTAAAAAAGAACGCAAATACTTCTTTGGGGTGGTTTTCATAATTATACTGTGTATCGCGTAGATGTTTAATTTCTGGAAAAGATTTCTGTTTCTCATGTACTCAAAACTTAAACACCATTGTTTTAAGTAAAGTCACATTCTAGCGTGATGTCCTCTTTTGGAATTTAAAACAGGATCAAAAGAAGATTTAATTTGACTGGGTTTCTAGAATTCTGTCAATAAACTCTAACTTCCACAAATGTAGACATTAGAATCAAGCATACCATATATCCTAATATTTGTCTCCAAATTGTTAATTTATTTTTTTTTTTTTTAGGGGATGATTATTATGATCTGAAAAAAAAAAGTCATCAAGAAAGAAATAAAAACAACAAATTAATATTAGAACATTCAGACTTGAAAAATCTTGCATGCAACTGAGGTTTCACTTTTACAGTTTGTACCTTGTATTAATGTTGATACAGACTTACGTATAAAGATAGATGTATACAGTCTGTGTGTATTTATATATACTGTACATATATACACAAAAAATACAGTAAAGGCAGGTATTTGTGCAAAAAATTTTTTTGATCTTGATGCTGCTTTCATGTAAGAATTTGTCATTCTAGAATCTTATGACTTTTTTTAATCATTCCCAGCCATCTTTTTGGCAGTCATCTTTAAAAACAAACAAAAAAACCCCACACATCACCGATAAGCCAATTCAAAGCATTTTTAGGGACTTCAAAAGCTGATGTTAAAGGTTCCTAAGCACACTCCTGGTTCATTACTGTTGCTGTTTTAATGTGAAACAAACTAGTCATTATTATTTGCACCATGTAAATGCTTCCAGGACTCCCAAGCTCAAGTACCAATAAAAAGTTTTAAATGCTGTAAGATCTATTATAAAACAAATAGATGTGGCTGGTTATGTTAGCTGTCTGGCCTTTCCTTTCCCTGTGTTATTCTGTGATATTCTATATTCATTGGAACAGAGTACTGTCTTGCTCTGGTATTAAGTTAAAACAATACTACACACACAAGAATAGCTGTGTGACAATGAGGTCTTTGTCACTGTGTTGTGGGTGTGTTTGTGTGTATGTGAGATGGCAGGCCAAGGGCTGTGGATATTTGTCACAGAGAAGACTTTCAGCTGCGATGCCAACAGTGCTATTAAATCTGCTATTGCTAGTAATTAGATGCACTCATCACACTTACACTGCAGTCTGGGATGTGAAAGTAACATTGGTATAGACATTGATGACTTAGATATACATGTGTAAAATTAGCCAACTCGTTTAACTAATTTGATTCCATTTAATCAGTGACTTCTTGGTATAAGAAATGCCTTAAGCATTCACTATCAGTCAAGGAGAGATAAGCAGAGGTTATGACAGTAAATAAACATTACGTTTACAACCTGATATTGTAAGAGATTAGTGTAGTAGCTCCAAAGTTGTGGGGAAAAAACTTTAGAACCAATGTGTTTATAGTCCAATTTTAAAGACTAGTCACAACATGTGAGTGAGGCTGGTGGACGTAGGCATGGACCAGGACAGCATATTTGTAGTCAATGTTTTTCATTGGTTTTTTTTCTTTTTTTTTTTTTTTCCTAATTTGAATCTGTTTCTTTTTAATCCTCCATCAGTTTCAATGTGCCAACTTTAGTAAGTTTAACTGTGGCTTTCTGTTTTCTAATTTCTCTCAGTGGAACTTTCAATCTTTTCTTTTTTTTTTTTTTTTTTTTTTAAGTGTCTCTGTTTCAACAACAATCCATACCTCAGGAAAGAAAGTTAAAGGAGAAATAAGATCTTAAATGGTGAAAAATTTGAAACCAGTATATCTCTACCTATATATAATTGACCACTGTTGTTTTGAGGGAAGGAGGCTGTGGGAGAAGGCTGCCGATTTTGAGTAGTTGGGGGTGAGCAGGGGGAAGCACAACTGGATGAGGGGATTTTTCTGATGTGCCTCGTGTCCCAAAGCTGCATCCTCTAATCCCATATTGCAGACCACGTGTGTGTCATAAAGTTAAAACCTCAGTTAAACTGCACTGTATTTCAAGTTTACAGTTTCTAAGTTTTTACTGTGTTGCAGGACAGGGGACTGATAGCAGTAAATCAGTGTTTACTTTTTCCTTTTCCAGGCCCTAGGTAATGTACAAGACCAAATGAAAGAAGCAGTACTCATTTTCAGGTATCCAAATAGCACAGTTCTCATATTTATCCAAAACTGCCTGAAGGCTGAAAAACACTAGCCTAATTATAGCTCTTATAGTAGAGATCATTTGTGAGCACAAATAATACCATAGGAAGCAAATAAAAGAAAAACAAAGATAGGTCCTTGGAGATCTAAAAATCATGATGGAAATAGAAAACATGATGCTCTGAAGCAGTAACTTTTAGTCTGATGAATAGCAAAGTGTTGAAAAGTCTGAGCATTCAGTAGCGCCTGTGTTGTTTTGTGGTCAACAGTCTTCAACAAAATGAAGGGAGAGGAAGGAGCAATCTCACTCAGCATATATAGCACTCAAGGCACATCAAGTACATGATTCAGAAAAATAACAGAAAGAAAAGATAGAAAAATGTCAGGATAAGCCCTTTTGGTACAAACACACGGAATCTCAATTTACCCTGCATCTTTACAGATGTAGAATTAGAAAATGAAAAAAGGATAATTTTCCATTAAAGCACACTCCAAATTATATCTTTTGAATTAGAATGCCTTTATTTCACAAGAGGGCAAGGCAAGCCTTGGAATGGGTGAAATCCTGTCCTCTTGGATACGTGGGATTTTTTTCCTCTGAAACAGAGAGAATTATGATTTCCTAAAGTCTCCCTGATAGACTGTGCCCAGATGAGAGGATTTTAGATAAAAATCCTCACTGATGCTAGCAGAGTTTTTCCTGTACAGATGGGAACCACTAAATCATCTGGCCATTACGCTCTGTTGCACAGGATTTAATAAGATTGAAGGGAGTCAAAAAATGTGGGATAAAAATAGGACACACGTAACCATTTTGCTGAAAAGAGCTTAAAGAGAGGCGAGATTGATTGACGCACCCAAAACAGCTACTGATAAGCATTCGCATAAAACAAGTGACTGATCAAGATGACAGATAACAAATTAAACCTAGTAACAATAAATGGTGTTTGTACAATGCCTATAATTGTATAATTTAAATGCGCACTGTATGATAATTCAACATCTAATAGTTTATCAGATTAAAACACTATTAAAAATTTACATAATGAAAATAGCAAAAAAACAACCAAACAAATCCTACAAGTGTCAAAGTGCAATTCTGGATTCTCTCAGGTATAGATTTAGAAAAAGTCTTTTTCCACATTCTTATTGATTTAATGATTTCCCTAGTATGAGACATCAAACACTGAGCAAGATTAGGAAAATGTGAAGAAAAATTAGTGAAGCTGGGAGGGTGCAAACCTGGTCTTGTGTAACATTCTCCATCTTATCTGATGAAAGTTTGCATGTATTAACTCTAAAATTAATTTGCTTAAGGTCATTTAAACATTAGCAAATCTAGAGCAAGTTATGTAACCTGCAGATTGAAAGTGTTCTCATACAAAATTAAACTGTTCCATTTCTTTCTCAAATTAGTTCCCCAGGTAGCTGCACTAGAAACCAGATGGATACAAAAAGTATCACTCTTAAATCAACTTGACACCAGAGAAAGTTCGTATTTTATAAAGAATTGAAGAAGAGGAATTGATAATCAAAGACTCAGACTGCCTGTAGCTGGAAGCTGGGTTTCCACCGCGCAGTTATGATATCACAGACAAGTTTGGGATTGGAAATTAACTGTTTTCTCACATGCTCTAGGTGTACAAGGTCAATAAATTACATTATCATAATTGGAAGTATTATGTTAGTTAGTCTACTTTTTGAACTATCTGTATTGATCTCCTTAGTGCTCTCATTACTTGAGATAGTTGTCTTCTGCCTTTCTAAGGCCTTTGCTTTTCCAGCGTTGCTACCTCAGGGACTAATGTGAGGAGGGCAAGAGACTGTTTTCCTTTGATATGGTCTCTCGGTAATACACTAACAAAGTAACAAACAGAACGTAGGTAATCATAGTACCTCAGCTAGCTTAACTAGATAGGAAAAAAAAGACTAACAAGCAAAACAAAAGTGCACAACTCTGAATAGTTAAAACTATGATTTAGTGATAACATGTAATTCTTCCAGCTGCTGTGGCAGGATACAGGAACTTATACATCACAGAATGTATTTTTTTCTTTTAAAATAGGTTTCAAACAATAATGTTCATACATATAGCTTTGGTTCTTCTTTTCATAATTGATAGACATGCTTAACCGTCTTTGTGTTAAGACGCTGACACTTCACAAACATCAGCTTTGGGGACAAATGTTTTGGCACGGTCTGTTGCAATAGGACAAGGGTTTTAAACTTAAAAAAAAAAAAAGTTTTTAAACTAAAAAGGGGTAGACTTGGACTGGATATAAGGAAGAAATTTTTTACAATGACGGTGGTGAAATGCTGGAACTGGTTGCCTAGATAAGTGGTAGATGCCCCATACCTGGAAACATTCCAGGTCAGATTGGACGAGGCTCTGAGGAACATGATCTAGTTGAAGATGTTCCTGCTCATTGCAGAAGGGTTGGACTAGATGGCCTTTAAAGGTCCCTTCCAACCCAAACCATTCTATGATTCTGTTGTTGGAGAATGTGAACAGCATAGGGTGTAGAATTGTTATCTATTATATGTTTCTGTAAAACAGTGTTCAAGTGTGTCCACAAGTGCTCTGTTCTCAATTCAGATTCAAACCTCACTAGAATTTTCTGTCTATCTCTGTGTAAGCAATGCAGTTCATGGATTAAAGCAGTATGCTAAGCCATAACCACCAAAAATGACAACACCATCAAGGGCATTTTAGCCAAATTCATGGTCACTGCAGGTTGGTTTGAGTGCTCCCTTGCATTTCTCTCCCACAAATTTTGACACTGACTGTAGAGTAAGTCTTTGATATTCTCAATTTTTATAGCTCCTTTTTGGTGGGTATACTTTGACTGAAACTACACATTAAAAAAAACCAAAAAACCCAAGAACAATTTAAAGTATATAACAAGAACTTAATTTCAGAATCTTGGGTTTTAGTAGTTTTGGTAACATTCACTTCAGCTGAATTCTTTTTGGGTAAGTAAATATCTATTTGGACATGCCTTCTTCAGTTTGGTTTACTGAACATAATTATAATCCTCTAACTGTTTTCAAGAAATCAGGAATTCTACCTCAAATACTTCACATGCTGACATTCCACTAAAAATGTTTGACATCCTTTGGAATAGGTTTTTCAAGGAGTATTCGTGTAAACTTGTTCCCTAGAAGAAAAAGGGGTCAAAACCTCAGTGATGTTGATGAAACCTAAAGGGATAACAGCTAGTGTAACTGTACAAGGGGCATGATGCCAGGATAGCACCTGGAGAAATGTAGGATACTCATTACTTGACAAAAGTCAAAAGAACACTGGTATCAGACCCTTATAAAAGGACTGAAGAACTTGGAAAATATGGAGGTGAAAGAAGTACAGGTATAATTTTGAGGTTTATATTAAACTTGGGGGAAAAAATATAAATAATCACATGGCTATGAAGTAGAATAAAGGCTATACAACTAAGATAGCTGTATCAACAATTGCTTTTCAGTATTCCAAAAATGTGTTTCTTTCAATATTTATGAGTTTATTAAAAATGTAGTTATTTAATGATTATTACCAGGAGACCATCAAAGTCTTTATTTTCTCATAACATTGTTTGTTTTAACATAGTTGGGAGATAAATAGATTGAGAGGTTCCTTAATTCTTCAGTTAGCCGCAGCCCACAAAATCAGAAGAATTAATCATCTTCTGTAAGAAAAGCATATGTGATTAGATGATTCATTGTAAGTAGATGTCAAGTTCTAAAAAGGAAACAAGTTCAGTTTTTCATATTAGTTGTGATGAAGGATGAAATTTGAAATGCCCACATCTCTCAGGAGAGTACTTTCTCTTCTAAAAATTCTGGTCTGAATTGCTTAGTGGAGTCCTACAGCTCTACATAAGATGCTTTTATGTGCGCTGTTGACATTTGAGTCATGTAAACTTGCAAGGAAAGGAGGAAAACAACGAAGAGTGAATGCTTAATGTTTTACAGATTGCTCCACGCATTAATTTTTTCAATAACATAGGTTATACTTCTCCGTTTACTCTGCAGAGCACTGCATATGACAGATATATTATAGCACACCAAATAGTTTCTCCCCTGTTCCACATTTGATGAAAAAGGCACAAAAGATAATGGAAAACTCAGTTTTGAAACAAAAAACAGCTGCTAATGCCAGCATGAAATTTTGAGCTATATGGAGCACGACAAAATAGAGTATGATAAGGTGTGCCAAAATACAACACAACATTCATATTGAGATTTTTCTAATTATTTTGCATTTATCTAATCAAAACAAACACTGCTGGAAGAGCTCAAGTAGAACAGGGATGATTATTCTTCAAGTCTGGATGCTTAAAATTAGGTATCTAAATCTTCAGTTAGGCTGTAAGGGAGTCTGGAAGCTAATAATTCTAAAATATGAATTGAGATGTGAAGAGTTGGATGCTTGCATATCAACATAATTGTCTCCTTGGTTTGGATTCCATTGAAGGAAAAAACATGAGAATAGTCTCAGTTATATACTAAATAAAAACCATTGCCGTACACTTGAATTCACTGGAAGTGTCCTTTCTGGGAGATTTGGAGACTGTTTCAGACTGCGTCAGGAATATAAAATAATGACTACTCATAAAAGAAGAAATGTTTAGTTGATGCAGAAATATTTATAGATTGTTCGTACTTGAGTTCCAAAACAGACATCAGTTCCAAAAGCTGCAAGATGGAATCAGTTAGAAAAACCAATTACAGCTTGTATCAGTAGGACTTTTACTTAATTCCTTCAAAGACGTGGAATGAATCAGCATAAACTGAAGAATGCCTTATGATAGTTTTCCTAATACTACACAAAAATTTGTCAATCACAATAGGCTGTATATATTGACCTGTACACGGTATATTCTCTGCAGGCTGGTTATTAGTATGTTAAGAACTATTGCATATATGTATGTATAATGAATAAGGGCAAGTTGTGTGGTGACCTTATTTTGGGTTTAATTACAAACAATTAGTTGTTTCAGATGGGTAGTGAATGAGGGATTTGAAAGCAAGACGTGAAAGCTAGGATAGAATTCTAAGCAGGCTGGCCATGCATTCAGGTGAGATTTACTGGAGTCATTGCTTCTAGGTTCGAAATGCCACTTTTACATTCTAACATGAAGTGTCAGGCTTTGACGAAAGTGAACTTGGCAAGTACTTCACCGAATTGGATAGAAATGAGACCCATGCATCAAAACATGTCTAAATAATCTAGATAATTTTGCTACTTTGTTTAAATGACAACAGCACTTTCCCACCTTTTTACAGCTAGGATTTAATTTTGAAACCGTCACACTGCTTCATATACAGTCACGCACCACTTCATACATAGTCAAATAGATCCACTGGACCAGCTGCTTGCTTAGTTAAATGGATCCACAGGCAGCAAATCAAAGTGCTTGCTATAATAGTGCTTTTAAAGTTTGAAAATAGACATAAGTTATAGCAGCTTCATGTTTCCCGAACTGTTTGTTTAACTCTGCTTTTTCTTACGTTGCTGTTGGAATGCCTTACTACAGTTGCAGCACAATGATCTTGGCTTTAATTTTGCATATTTTGGTTTAAAGTGAGGCTACTCCACTGACTATAATTGTACCACGAAATTTAGAAAAGAGTGAGAGCATAAGACCAACAAAAGGCCATATCAGAGTTTAATACTGTGTTTTATTTTAAAACTGTGTTTCGATGAATGTTTACACTAAATAAAGCTGCACTACAGATAGGTTGTACATTATCTTAGTCTGCTTTTCTACTTAGAACTAGACTGGCACCTCTACCTGACCTGGTGTTGAATGAGCTACTGAGGTATCTCCATGTTGCATGGATGGGGTTAGCTGGCGCTGCTGGGATAGATAAGAACTAATTTTGTTTTACATCTACAGAGAGTTAGAATGCAATATGGTCCTGTGTGAAAAGCAGTTTTAAATAAGAGACTGTGATTTTGCTATGTTTTTATGGTTGGTCTAAGCGATTCTCCTAATAGAGGCCTTTGTATTTCTTGGCACCTAGCACAGCTTTGAGCGTAACGTGATATTATTTTGAAGGGCTGTGGGTAATTATCCTCTATCTAGTCATACTGTTGCTGATTCCACCGTAAGCTCCTTTATGTCTGGTAAAGCCTGTAAGTAGTGCATAAGTACTGGAACGCATTTGAACAAATATTGTCCTGATGATTTTTTTTTTTCCTTTATTTTTGAGCACTGTCTAATAGAGCTGAACAAATATATCGCATGAATAACTCATTAAATGTTTTGCCGTTCCTGTATTTGCCAAATCGCTGGTTCTCAAATATATTAATTATTCCAATTTAAGTGGGAATTTATTAGGTGAATAAATCTTCATCTGTTTTTTTTAAGGCAATTTTTAAGAGATGATTATGAAGATTACCTATTTACTTGGGTTTATTCTGTTCTGTAATAGGAGATGTAGACGTTCTAACATGACTTGCAAGTTATTATTTTTAAATAGATGCTGAAACTGAGTTTCCCGAGTTCCTTATTGCTTCCAGAGTTAATAGTTCTGTTCAGTTTACCATCCTTTGGATGAAACCATTACTGACTCCACCCCTCAAGCTTTCTCCTCTGCTTCTTTCCTTTTGAATAAAATCTTGCAAAGTACTTTCCAGAAAAAAAAACCCAACAGGTGAAACATGAGATGGCCTTTCCTGTATCTCTTTTGCCTTTCCTCTACCATGTGAACTGAATTTTCTTATCCATTCTTATCCATCCCTCTCTAGCCCTTCCACAGAATCACAGAATCTTCAGAGTTGGAAGAGACCTCTAGAGATCATCTAGTCCAACTCCCCTGCTAAAGCAGGATTGCCTAGAGCACATCACTCAGGACTGCATCCAGGTGGGTCTTGAAAATCTCCAGAGGAGGGGACTTGACAACCTCCCTGGGCAGCCTGTTCCAGTGCTCTGTCACCCTCACCGTAAAGAAATTTTTCCGTGTATTTGAACAGAACTTCCTGTGTTCCAACTTGTGCCCATTGCCCCTCATCCTTTCACTGGGAACCATTGAAAAGAGTCTGGCACCATCCTCCTTCAACCCACCCTTTAGATACTTGAATGCCATGATAAGGTCTCCCCTCAGCCTTCTCTTCTCCAGGCTAAAGAGTCCCAGCTCCTTCAGCCTTTCCTCATAAGGGAGATGCTCCAGTCCCTCAATCATCCTAGTTGCCCTTCGCTGGACTCGCTCCAGCAGTTCCCTGTCCCTCTTGAACTGGGGAGCCCAAAACTGGACACAGTATTCCAGTTGTGGCCTCACCAGTGCAGAGTAGAGGGGGAGAATGACCTCCTTCGACCTACTGGCCACACTCTTCCCTATGCAGCCCAGGATTCCATTGGCCTTTTTGGCAACAAGGGCACATTGCTTGCTCATGGATAATTTACTGTCTACCAGGACCCCCAGATCCTTCTCCTCAGAACTACTTCCCAGCAGGTCCACCCCTAACCTATACTGGTGCTTAGCATTCTTCCTCCCCAGGTGCAGGACCTTGCACTTGCTTTTGTTGAACCTCATGAGGTTCTTCTCTGCCCAGCTCTCCAGCCTGTCCAGGTCACGCTGGATGGCGGCACGGTCCTCTGGAGTGTCAGCCACCCCTCCCAGTTTGGTATCATCAGCAAATTTGCTGAGGATACACTCTGTCCCCTCATCCAGGTCATTAATGAATATATTGAACAAAATTGGACCAAGTATTGACCCCTGGGGGACACCGCTGGTTACTGGCCTCCAACTAGACTCTGTGCCGCTGATCACAACCCTCTGAGTTCTGTCACACAGCCAGCTCTCCATCCACCTCACTGTCACCTCATCTAGCCCATACTTCCTCAGCTTCCTAATGAGGATGTTATGGGAGACAGTGTCAAAAGCCTTGCTAAAGTCAAGGTAGATGACATCTATGGCTCTCCCCTCATCCAGCTAACCAGTTATAACCTCGTAGAAAGCTATCAGATTGGTCAAGCATGATTTACCCTTGGTAAATCCATGTTGACCACTTCCAGTAACTTCCTGTTCCTCAACGTGTTTGGAGATGACATCCAGAATGAGTCGCTCCATTACCTTCCCAGGGACGGAAGTGAGACTAACTGGTCTGTAGTTCCCTGGGTCCTCCTTCTTGCCTTTTTTGAAGATTGGAGTGATGTCAGCCTTCCTCCAGTCCTCAGGCACCTCTCCTGTTCCCCACTTGTTCCAGGAATTTAATTCTGTTGTTTGCCTGTCTCCCTTCTTCCTTCTGACCTGCTTTTTTCTATTCCAACAATTTCTCTTGTCTCTTTGTCACTTCCTGTACTCAGCTGTCCAGAGAATCTTTTTGTCTGTGATCTTGTCTTGCCATTTAGCCTCTTTGGCTGCTCCACTGATGTTTCTCTCAGAAAATACACTTTCCTGAAAATATACCTCTGAATCCTGTTTTTGTCTTTCATCCCTGTGTCTTCTCCCCTGCTTTTGATACTGCCAATTCATTTCTAATACTGCTGGTTCCTGGTTTTAAGTCAATTTACTTAATCCACACCACTCTGCCTAAACTGCAACTTTAGATTTTTCTCAGTCACCTCTCAGGAGGAAGACACCATTACATTGTGAGTAAAAAAAAACCTATAGGAAATGTGTTACCAGTTGCAAATGGCTGGATTTTTGTCGTGAATGGGACAGCACAATTGCAGGCGGAGTAAGGAGAGGGTTTCTAGTTTCATCTACTTCATTACTGCCGTGAAACTTGTCTTCTGTCTCTTTGGTGCTTAGTGAGTCTTTAACAACAAACACCTCATAGGTGATTAGAAATTACATGTGTCTGAAGAAAATAGTTTTTGAAAGCAGACATTCTCACTCATATCTATTAATTGAATAGAGAGCTGCTGGGGAAAACCAGTTGTGGTCTGTGTGAACTGAGATTGTGCTAGAATAAATAAGCGCACAGAAAAACGAGAATTGAGGAAGCATGTTGCACCTGCATTTCAAACCTTGTGATTTACTTAGCAATTTAATACTCTTTTCTTAAAGCTTTCTAATGTAATTTTATATTAATGTCACTTGATATCTTAGACATCTATACTTACAAGTAGTGCCTAACTTATTTTTATAATGTGTGCTATGAACTGTCTAAATCTATGAATTCTGAAATTTCAGAATGATATTGACTTCCAGACTGAAAACAAGTAAATGATTTAACAGTGATGAAAATGTAGAAGTCTGGCATGTATTTTGATCCTGTTCCAAAATGTTGACAGTATAACTGTACTATATGGGTCTTTGGACTCTTTTAGTCCAAGAATAGAGTGCATGTATATTCTGTAACACACATTGAGCAAGTGAGCACAGCAGGCATATTTTACAGTGAATATAAATAGTTTTACTGAATCAATAGTATTGGATTATATCAGACAAGCAGTACCATTTATGTTAAAGGAAGTGCATGCTGTGATTTTTCTGAACTCTCTTTGAAGTTCAGTTGTGTGTCGTCTTCTATTATACTAAAATATTAGATCATCGCTCCTGATGCTTTGTAATCACTGCTTTTAAATTTACATGTGGATTGATAAGGCAGGATTATCACATGAGTAAGAATGAATAAGAAATAGGAAAATTCTGTTGCCAGCAGTGCCCCAGTCTTCTTTTGTGGCTGCTTAAACAGCTTAGCCTCTCAGGATTCTTTTTCCCATTTAAGCAAAAAGAGGGCATCAGTGTTTTCTTTCCTTGTGGAAGAATACAGAAGTAATGTCTCCTGTATTTGTGAACACTACTAGTAAGGTAATCAGACACGTGTTAAGGATAAACACATAAATTTCATATGTAGTGAATTTCAGCTATTGATTTGTAAATCCTTTTGGAAACAGAATAAGATTTTTTTTTCCTGGCATTTTTCTTCCAAATATCATTATATTCATATGGGACTGGGTAATCCTTTTTAAACAAATTTCTATAAATTCCAAAAGAATAAACAAGAAGAACCTACTTGGCCTGTTTCTGATTTCAATAAAAGTTACGTGTGGGTAGGATATACTGTAAAAAAAAAAAAAACCAAAATAGATCTTTTAACTGAATATTTAACAAGCTTTAATGCACTCTCATTTTTTTTGCTTTTTGAGTGAAGCACTTGGAGAAAATCTGATATTTTTGGACAAATCTCAAGTTTTCAAATATTACTGTATTGTTGAAAATAGATTTTTACATTTAATTAGACAGTATGTCATATTTAATTAAAAGTCTGTCACTTTAAATTAGATAAGTTTTGGAGAAGAATTAGTTGAATCCTGCAATGGGTTCATCGAGACGGTCAAGAACTGAAGAGTTTCAAGTAACCCTTTCGCCTCCCTCCTGTTATTTAAGAAATGTGTGCCTCTTAACACTTCACACCTTATTACTGGCAGGACTAAGGTGGTTTCTTGTGAATGTCAGAGTTTGTAGAGTGACCTGTAAAAGGAAGAAAAATGAAATAAAATGGATGCAGAATATAAGACTGCAGCCTTAATTTTGTCCCAAGGTCTACACCATAGGTAAGAAATATGAACGTATCATTTGTTTTGCATTAGGATTGCCAACGTGAAACTGGCACACCAGCCCTTTTTGCATCATCTCATTCCTGTGTATGGGACCAGTTGCAAAACGGTTAAAAACTAGTTGCAAGGGGAAAAGGAGAGACTGGGATGCAAGGGAAGAAATTTCCATATTCCTTGAACTTAGCTTTTTTTGTTCTGCTTTTCATTTTGTGATTCACTCAGATTGTTATAACATCGTTATAACAACAAAGAAGGATTCTGGCTGAGCAGAACTGCGGACTAACCGCTACGTAAGACAATGACATTGTCTCCCAACTGAAAAAATGCACCACATTCTTTGCCATATCTTGTTGTTGCTATATCAGTATGAACCTTTGATTAAATTTATCTCCTAAAGAAGCAGAAAATTCAGCAACATCAAAGTCACTAAGACAATAAGCCAGAATATTTGCCCCATTTAATATTCCTTGTGTTCTTCTGGGACAGGCTGATTGCTCTTAAGGAGAGACAGGGTAAGATGTGCTTATGAACTTTATATATTCTCCTCTTGTTCTCTAGAACCGTAGGAAATGTCTCTTACTCCGTGCAGATACTGGAGTTCACAGACCTGCTTGCCTCAGAGTCAGTAAGTGCATTCTTTGAAGAACAGGTTCCTTTATATTCTTGGTACAACTTGGGGTGGAATCAGGTATATGACTAGGAGTGAATTAGGCTACACATCAGTATGTATCAATTTAGACTTGTGTTCCAAACATGCAATCACTATTTAGATTGGTTTATTCCCTAGCAAAACTCACTTGAAAACAAGATATCGTGCCTCATCTCCATGATGCAGAATTAGGACAAATGCAGGAAGTCTCAAATTGTAGGAGAAATGGTTCTTTAGTTCTGTAATCACACAATTTCTGGATGCTTACAGACTGCATGGGGCATTTGAGCACACCTGGTGTTCAAGCGCTGACACAGAAGTCTGCGTGGCTTTTTAAAATTTCTGTGAAGATTCATTCCTATAATAATGCGTAACATAAACAAAAGGTTACCGTTTGGTGTGACTGCACAAAAGAATGTTTTTGTATCTTGTTGAGCCGAATTATCCATTGCTGCTCAAGGGGATTTTTATTCATGTGGGAAAGGTTACCTAAACTGCAGTGACAGTGGCTATTAACCATTTGACAGTGCGCCTCAGCCTCAGGTAAGGTATGTTGCTGTTGCGGGTTTGTCGGTGGTGGTGGTGTTATTTTAACAAAGTGACAGATTTACCTTGAGCTTGCAGGTGACTGTTACAGCTCACTGTCTCCTGGAAAGCACACAAATATGTAAGAGAAGATAAAGGCCCTGACAGAATTTTTACTTAAAAATAAATCCAGCCTAACGAGGCTGGTGTAGGGTGCTTGCTACTTTATCCATAAAATTTCAAAAGCTATCCTTTCTGTAAAATAATTTAAACAATTCTTTTCTGTTCTTTCACAAACTAGCTAAAACTCCTAGCTACACAACATCTGACTCCAGAAATCACCCCTGTGTGTGAATTTGAAGAAATGAGGTACAGAATAGAGAATGTTCCATGTTAGTGGACAGAAATAAATCATGGCAAGAACGTAAAGACGTTAGGATTACTACCATAGAGCTTCATGGGTAAAAATTCAAAATTGAAAGTATCTAAATAGACTTTAAGTTTGTTTTCCAACCTAAACAAGCCTAATCCACAAAAAATTGCTGCTGTTATGAATTACCTATGAAGCCTAATCCTTATGAATTAAATTTCTCACTATGTCTAGGTAAACACCATATGATGTGTTCAGCTTCGTATGTATTTAAATACTCAAAGTTGAATGAGCTGACAAATTATGAAATGTAGAATATTAGCTTGTTCACTTCCATCAGCTGCGAAGTTTTCAGGGTCAGTGCTAAAACACTTTTCTTATTTGGTTGTTTACTTTAAATACTCTAGTCAATCAAACCAGGACTGCTCAGAAGAGAAAACAGTCAGAATTAATGTTCTTGTTTAAATCTGTTAACAAAAAAAGAACTTGTCCCTTCTTTCTTACCCTTTTTACAGGCTCCTTCTTTAGAGTGCAATACTAAGATCCCCCAATAGATGCCCTAAGAGATCTCTTAAAAACATCACAAACGAGTACTGAAAGTATCTTCAGCTTTCTCTTTGTGCTGGCTTTTTGTTTGTTTGGTTTTTTTTTTTTTTTCTTTAATAGAGTCTGTGTTATCTGCTATGGAGTGGTATTATGTTTTCAGATTTCAATGATAACGAATAATGAAATTATTTGATCCCAAATGTAGTAAAAAAAAACCCCAAAAGGCTGGATGATAAGAAATTAAATATTTATCCTCATTTCTCTGTTGTTTTTCAGTAGCAATTTTTAATGTGGATATTAATCCTGTAGTGTATTATCTCTTTACTGTTTAATCAGTTGTTACTTTATATTCACAAGATGAGAATGGGGGCAACATCCTATTGTCAAAATCATAAAATCATTATCATTGCAAAGTTGATACACACTGAAATGAACCTATAGCATTCATTCAATTAGAAATACTGGAGAAATCTACAGANATTTCAAAGATAACTTTCTTGTGTGTGAACACTATTGCATATTCCTTTTATTTAAGGAATTGGGTCCCTTTGTGAGAACTGGCTTTGAGGAGATGTGGGGTAAACCTTAACGTGCCTTTATGATCCCTGTGTTATTTGGGAGATCTCCTCTGCCAGATGGTTGGCACAACCTTTCTCCGAGCCACAAGGAAGCTAATTTTCTTCTATACCATTTGCCAGTGTCTGCCATTCTGGTGTTTATGATGCCCTGCTGCTGTGAGAGCATCAGTCCAAGTCTCAGTACACTTTATAGTGTTTTTTGATCAGCACAGAGTTTACAGCGGATGCATTATCATCTTTCATTAAAACATTAAACAGACATTGAGTGAATTAGACCAGTGGAAGATGAGGGAAAGATGTTTGTGTCCAAACTTCATGCTGCATGTGCGCGAGAGGGAGATTTGGAGGATTATTCATGCCGTCTCGTGTCAGAGCAGGCTGAGAGTTCTTTTGCTGTCATTGACTTCAAGCTAATCAATGATCTTCACCAGTAACAGCTGCCCTGAAGGGGCAGCTGTCTTCTTCCAATAAAAAAAAAGGAATAATCTGTTAAAAAGAATTGGAAATTAAACCTTACAAAGGGCAGTACTTTGGACTGCATGTTTTGAAATAAGATTTCCTTATAGCT
The DNA here is from genome assembly GCA_013400035.1 of Rynchops niger. NCBI lineage: Eukaryota > Metazoa > Chordata > Aves > Charadriiformes > Laridae > Rynchops > Rynchops niger. Next base: position 25,459 of record VXBH01009382.1, read on the forward strand.
TGAATCTATCACATTGTCTAAAACTATTTTTGATATTAAGCTACAAATAGAAGTGTGTTTAAAGTGTTGCATATTCTTGATTCAAAGAAAACAAAATATTTTTTGTTTACTCTTGTTTACTACTTTGTAACTGTTGGGTTAGCTGGGACAACAAATTAATTGATGCTTGGTAGTATCAGATTTTAATATCCTTAATTCTTTGATAACGTGATAATGCTATTCATGGGAACACTTTTCTTATTTTGCATGTTTAAAGATATACCACAGAAAAATAAAGTGGTGGTGTTGAACTTATGAGTGGTGAGTGGTACCAAGCCATGCAGAAGTCACTGGAATAATCTGAAGAACAAGTAAAAGTGCAAGTCTCTGAAATTTCCTGTTTTTTTCCTTACTGATTGCTAATACAGAAACCCAAGCACAAAAAATTATTTTAAATAGCTTTAGCAGTGCTAGCAGTAGAAAAGGCAAGAGAAGAAAAACAGCTACTTCTGAAATACTAATACTCTCTAATTCTGCGTTCATTTTGCCTGCAATGTTGTTTACAAGTAAGTAACCCTTTCTCCAGAATTATTTGTGGTAGGAAAGGGCATCCAAATCAATCAAAGAAAGTGGCTGTTGTTCTAAATTCAGTGAGTTATGGATAGGCTGTAAAGTGTGAGAGCGAATGATTTGGACAAATACTGAATGGGTTGCTAAACAACTCTTATTATGTTTTATTTGCATTGTCTTCCCCTTAATATATTGAGACTTTGATCTTCTCTTTGTCTTACCTAAAGTTTCCTGCTTACTGGATCCTATATTAAACAGCGCCTCATAAATGCAAAATAGAGAATCTTTATTATTAATACCTATAGTCTTAACAAGCATAAAACAGCTTTGAAGTTCCTCTGTGTTTCTCACCTTTACAAGAAAACATTAGTACTTACTGCACGGCTTCTCCTCTGCCCAATATAAGAATGGCAAAGGCTTCAAATACAGTAATTCAGGCAGAAAATTAAAACCAAGCAAGCCAAGCACATGGGACTCTTAAGTATACTGAACTCTGAAAATTGTGTGGCATACTATGTGGGATCTGTTGAGATACTGCCGTAAAATATCCAAATTAAGGTTATGGAAACCAGAAACATACTACCAAGCATCAACCATCTCTCTGGACTAACAGTTAATTGTTAAAGGCAGAATAAATTCTCCATTAAAATAGCGTACGTTGGTCTGCGTCATGTCAAGTAAAGTGATATCCTGCAATATTCTGTGGATGAAAATGTTTCATCTGCAAACAGTGATGATGAAATGTATGGTTCAAAAAATAGTGGAAAAAGAATTAGTTCATGCACAAATTTATTTTCTTTGTGGAAAAATAGAGCAAACAATATACAAAATGGAGCTGAGAAACAATATCCACTGAGCAGAAGACAGAAAGCTGTCAGGATAAGAATAAGCAAAATTTATTTTCTAACTATGATCTGTGATATCTGGCACAGAGATGAATTAGAGGAAAAATTAGAAAATGTATGTGCTACAAGTACTTCAAAGTAATTTTAATTAAATTTGAGCTTTGTACACACATTCAAAAATGCAAGAATGCCAAGATACCTTAATGTATGACACTGTTTTGTAATTATTTACACTCAAATTTAAGTCAGACCTTGCATAATTTGATAGACTTCCTGACTGCTTCATTAATTGGGATATATAAAACATTTATGTAGTTATTGATGGCTTGTTTCATGTACTTTCATAATGGCAAAGGAGAATGGACAATCAAGGGCCCTGTTTGGTCTCACAAGGTTTTAATTTCCACTTAGTTTGGAACAAGTCATTTTTAGGTTTATCTCTATCCCAGGAGAGTTTCTAGTGCAGCTGTGCTAGGAGGAAGCAGTGTTGAATCAACATTAGTTGTGAACCCCCAAAATTGTCATTAAGTAGTCCAATTTTATTCTGTTTCTACTTTGCAAAGATACCTGAGAGGCCTTAAGAGAAAAAGGAGGGGAGAGATAGAATATTAGCAGTTCAGAAGTGTTCTCCAGATGCCAGCCAAGCTGGCTTTATGATAACTGGCAATTATAAGGGGTTGGATCAATGAATGTTTGGTTGATTTGGCTTTACATTCTACGCTTTGTGTGTAAAAGTTAACCATGTTTCTTCTGGCAGTGCCATAACCTAATTATCAGTCCAATAGGAACTCCCTTACAAAATAGCAAAAAACTAATGCATTCCATCTTATCCTATTTTATAATTTCCTATGATAACTGGTTCAGTTCTTTAAGTAGGGGATTTACCTAGTTTTGTTTCTCGCTACAAGTTTATTCCACATGTAGACACAAGTGTAATTAACCTAGCCTGCTATTGAACATCAGAACAGCTGACCTCTGTCTGTCTTTCCCTAGTCATGGATGATTTAAAGACTGTTTAATACTTTAATCTGTAACACATTTTCCCAAAAGGCCAGAAGCAGATAACCTATAATGCGATGAAGAGTAGATACTTAATTTTCATAATGATTTCACATTGAAGATTAAGTAGCTACTCTTTAAAAGTGGTGGAATGGATGGTAAATTAATTTAAAAGTCATAAATCACATAAGTGAACCTGTTCTCTCACAATAAAGCAGATTCAAGTGAGACTTCAATCTATTGTTTCTTTGCTTGACTTCACATAAATATATTTCTAATTTTTAAGCTGTTAGCTTCTGGGTCTTTTGTTTGCTTCTGTTCATCCAAAGGTACCTGTTCACCTCCTTATAAACAGGGGTTGTCATTAGTAGTCTTATCTCAGGGTAATTTTTATTTCCTTATGTTTCATAACTAAAAATGATTCCAAGTAACAAGTCAATGCTTTTAGCATGGGTTACCAGTGAGCAGCTCTACCTCAACACTCGGGCCTTAAAGCTTGATATGGATGTCAGGGATTACCAACAGAGGCTGTGCAAAGCCTCCAGCGGACCTGAGCCTTCAGAGGGCCAGTTGACATATTAAAGCTTATAAATATTGCATAACCTCCACCCTGCTTAAAAATGGGAGCGCAGTAATCCTCTGCCCCCCAGTTGGGAACTACTGGTTATTTCACAGCAGTTGCTGCTCTTTCTGGCGGCGCGATCTGCTCAAAGCGCCCTGGCCGCTGCCCCTCGGGGCGGGGACGTCGTTTTTCCGATGTTCTGTGGGGACCAGGCGACGTGGGGCGGCCGGGGGACAGGGAGCGGGTCAATACCCCTGCGGAGAAGCGGCGGGGGCAAGCAGGGAACTCCACAAGGCAACATCTCTCAGCGGAGAGAAGTGTGGGGGGGAACCGAGACGGGGAGGTAAAATACGAGACGCCCCGTTAAAAAATTAATAAAAATATAATAATAATTTTTAATTGGGGGGGAGAGGGGGGGCAGTTGAGAGCAAGTTTTGGCAGNGGGTGCGCTCCTGGCTTTGTTAGACGGAGAAGTGTTCCGCTCTTCGCGACTCTCGCGCGGGCACCCGGCATTTGGTTTTCTTCCTTGCGGACTTTAGTGACTCTTGGATAAGGTAAGCAGGAATATTAGTTTTTTGCGTTTTGTTTTTCTTTTTTTTTTTTTTNTCCCCCAGCTGATATCTGCGTATAAGTGGCAGTGGGGTGATGAGTGGGATGGAGAAGCTGGCAATTAAAGGCAGAGCAAAGTTGGGAGCCTAGCTCAGCGTAGGGGCAATGCTTGGGAAAGAGGTGTGCAGTTTTTAGCGAGAAGGGCTGCATAAACAAAGGGTTAATCTCTAATGAGAAGTTAGAGACTTATTTTCCTTAAAAACTTGCTGGCGGGGTAATGTTTAAATGTTTGAAAACATTTTATTATAGAAATCTTGAGTGTTATGAAAAGATATCAAAAGATGTTACAGAAGCTGCTTTGTATAAGCACCAGTTTTGGGAGACAAGAAAAGCTCTAATTGAATCTGTCTGGGGGAAGAAGGGATATGTAAGGTCATTCTGGGAAGTCGAGAGCAAAGTAGGAATTAAAGAGGATTTAAAAGCATAGCCTCATGTTGCTCTGTGTTCTTGTGGCGCCTATATGCCTGTGTAACAGAAGGATAGTGATACGTTGTTACTTGATAAACAATTTAACGCTGTAACACTGTGAACTTGTGAAGCAGCACTGTTTTGAAAGGGATCATCCCCACCTCTATCTCCAAGGTCAATGTGGTGTGCGTGTGCCTGTGAAAGTTGTGGACTCTTTCCTTTGATATTGACTGATGAATGTCAGGCCTTCCTCCAGGCTACAACAAAGTGTGAATGAGAATCTCTGATTTAATAATACCGTATTATGTTGCATTATAGGACTGATGTTGTTGGTAATTGAACAGAACGGGGAAGTGTGGGCAGATGAAATGCCTTGCTATTTCAGTAGTGTTTAACCTTTCTTTAGCTTGGTAGAATGCTCTGCTTCACAGAGGGGTTTTCTACTGCTTCAGCAAGTTGTCAGAGTTCTGCACACGCAGAGTGCCATGCAGGGATTTCTGCACATGCAGAGCATCACGGAGGGATTTCTGTCTGAGATTAAGGCTGATTCCAGAAGGAATGGGCTGCTGCTGCTTGTAGCCAGTGCTGCTGAGATGGCTGAACAAAACAAGCAGGTGAATGAGGTCCCCATCCGGTATTTTTTTTAGCGCTTTGTAGCACTTCATACTCTTGTGGCTGTGATGAATTTTCTTTGGAACTGGGACCTAAACCACAATTGTTTCTTTACGTAGTTGTCCTGCACAAGTGCTAACTGTTGAAGTAACTGTAAGCGCGAGGGAACTTTTGCTGATGAGATGAAGCTAACAAAAGGAAACTGCTTCATATTATTATAGCATTTTTTTCCTCCTGCATCATTTATTTAATGTTAAGGAGAGTTGTTTTTACTGAATATTTTTTATCAGCTAGAATACAAAGATAACCATTGGGCAGCAGCACAGAACTACTGAGGAGTAAAGCTGAAAGGACGCAAATTGAGGAGAAAGTAGTTTAGGTTGCAAAGACATTCATAAAATTTAGGTACAACTAGGAAATGCCTATGTTTTACTACGGGCCCCCTCCCCCTGTGTCTTCCCCAATTATATAGCAGCTATTGCCTTTCTCTCTCAAACAGTAGGGAAAGAAAGTTTATTACACTGCACTTGCACCAGTTGCAAACCTTCATTAATAGTCTACCCATCAGCTAGGAGAGCTCTTATCATCTGTCGTCGACATGAATATGAATTTGCTTCAAAATGTTTTGATATAATTTTAAATAATGATACTTTTCAAAGTATGAGGATTCAGGATGCTTGCTTTCTAAAGCAGACATAACAAAAATATTTTGGAAGACTTAATTTTGAAGTATGCAGTGCAAACAGTACATTAACTGGGGGAAAAAATCCCCAACAAAACAATCCCAGCCCACTAAGTATACGGCCCTACTTTTGATGTTTATCTGTAAATATACAGGGCCTGAATCTGCAAATTCTTGTTCGCTTCAGTAGTCTTTGTTCATACACATAGTCCTGTTAACTGCAAAGGGACTATATCCATCATTACACGAGTAAATGTTATTGATTTTGCTGAGATCAGTCATGTTATCAGCATCGATCAGATGATAAAGTTTAACACTAAGACACGAATTCTGCACTTATAAATTTAAATCTTATATCTGATTGTATTTTCTATGTAATGTTTTGCCTTTTTTTGTATTGGGCTGCTTTATTTTATAAATCACATTTGAAAAATGGAGATTTGAAATGATATGTAGACTTTCAAGGGAGTAAAATGGCACTGCTTTTTTTCAACAAAATGGTGTTCTAAGTATACATGTACATCAAGTGTGGTCTATAGCCATATTCGTCATCTGTTCTAATGAGAAAAAGTCTGTCTTCAGTAGTAATGCTTCTTAAAGCATATTTGTATATTTGTAAGGATGTGATTTTGTACAGTGTGCAGTTCCAAGACCTCTAACAACACCATTCAAAAGTTGAAGAAATCTGGATGCTAATGACTTGACCAAACAGCTGACTGCAGAACTAATGCAAACTCAGGGAGGAGTTTTGTCATAGAATCAGTATTCAGGGAAATTCCCCGTTTAAAGTGGTGCTTTACAGACCCTGCTTACACTGAACAACACGCAAAGATGCACGTGTGAGGGCATACACTTACAATTATTGATGATACCAACATACGTACAGCTTGTCAGGTGTCCTAAGCTTACATATGATACTGAATCACTGGACTATTTGCTGGGCTATAGCCTTTGACAGTAAACAGTACTCAATTAAAAACCTAAATGCTATGGTTTATCAGTTCTAGGTGTGTTCTAGATCTATCATGCCGGTTTGTCATTCTGATATTTTTTTGTGCGTGTTGAGTTTATCAAATAATCCTCAGTATTTGTTTAAAAAAGTGAAGGTATTCAATCCTAGAAAAAAATAACTGTTACAAACACATAAATTATGTCTCTAATAAATAGGAAACTTCCCCCCTCCCCTCCCCCCTCCTTGGAATAAATGCATGCAGTTCTGAACAGTTATTTTATATAACATTTTAGAAAATGTAAACTTTGTGTCATCCTTCTCTGACTTTTAGAGTCTATAAAACACTAATGAAAGCAAGGCTCTGCTTTGTTTTGTTAGTTTCAAGCCTAAATAAAAAGGTGCAGCTCCAATACGAATAGTTCTGCCTTTTAACAGTTCTGAACTTGGCTTAGAAATTTCTAAGGTAAGAGGTCAAATGAAACTCAGGTAGCCAATTCTGACTATTTTTCTCCAAACTGGCAAATATTATGGGATAATTCTGAACATTAAATATCACAGGAGTGAATCACAGACTCAAGGGGAAGTAATGAATCAAATGCCACTCTTCTTCAGTTTGTCTGAGCAAAAGCAGGAAAATAATTGTTAATTATTCAGTGTAGCTTGGCCTATTATGCTATGTAATTTTAAAGCAAAGTAAATAGATTAGCAACAAGTTTATTTGCAAATCTGTTTAATCCTGGTTTATAGGTCCAGCTTTCTTTCTTTTTTTTTTTTCCCCCTGAAACATAGGGAATAGCTGTCAACAAATGAAAAGGCTGGGAACTTGTTTGCTTAAGATATTTTACATATTTAATACCGCTCACTTTTTCCTTGCCCCTTGGTAGACAGAAGAGACAAAGAACACTCTTTTATATTATTAGAAGAACAGTAAATTGAAACTTTGTCTCTGTAATAAAGAGATGTTGAGAGGGCTGTGGGTTGAATAAGAGCTGTGGTTGACCAGCACCGTTGAAAACAGTGCTGTACGAAACTCCCTCTAACACCCCCAATATCAAAGATTACTAATGCCCAGGGAATGCAGTCAAGAGAAATCAAACCCACAGGCTAACTCTCTTCTGTACTATTTTACAAATTCTTTCTTTAGGTTTTGGGTTAATTGAGTAACTTCTAGTTACAAAGTCTTGTCTCCTTGTAGGCAGGTTGTGTTCCTTTCCAGCACTTACATTTATGAACAGATATGTCTTCATTCGGTGCAGAGAAAGGAACTTCTACACGTTTAGTGTGGCAGAACTGTGAAAATGCTCTCCAATTGTCAGTATCTCCTGTTTTGCTGGTTGTATTGGCCAAGAGATGTAATGAAATAAGTTCAAATCAGCCAAACTGTTGTGATCTAGCCAGGCACAATTCCTTACCAAGTAGGTACATGAATGACTTGAAAATATGTATCTGTTATCTATTTTTACCTTTATTTAATAGCAATGTTTATGCAGGTATTTACCCCTAGTACCCCAGAAGTGATCATAGCAAGTTTATTCAATTAAGCACTCTTTTTGCCATACACTAAATGAAATTAGTGGTGAATTATTTGGCTGCATTGCTGATCTGTGCAAATCTTAAAAAAATAAGAAGTTCTAAAGAGTTAAATGAGGGCAGAGTTAGCAATGCTTGCACTGATTGCTTGAAGTAGGTTGAAGTTCACAGTTTATTTGCATTTGAATTAATTGAGATTGGTGTCCAGCAGTGCTTTTCAGAGCAGGTTTCAGAAAGACTTTTTTGTATAATAAAGTACTTGAAAATGTTAGTTGGAAGATGAAGGATATTTAAAATACTTCTTTCTTTTCCTGACAGAGTGAGCTTTTTTCTCATTTTCCTCTAAGTAAGGCTTATTGTAATTCTGAAATATTTTTACCACTGAATGGGTGTTAAAAGCCACTATCATTTTTAAATCAGCATATTAAAAACTTTCTGAAATAATTTTTAGCTTCTTCACAAAGAAGTTTGTAATACCTACAAAAAGAAATAAAATAATCTTAAAACAGCTCATAACATTTGTCAGATAAAGTGTTATTCCTTAGTAAAAAATGACAGAAACTTCTAGATTAGTACTTTGCATACTTTTTCTTACATTAGGAAACAAAATATTTTCATTTTCTGAATTGTAACACTGAACTGTATGTATTTATTATAATGGAACTTTGTCTTCCTAAATAATACATAAATCATTACTTTTAATCACATTTAAACAAATCAATGAGTGATGAAACAAAAACCGGTAGGAAATTTTCTTCTTTCATGATGGGTAATGGAAATAAACTTTTTCAAATAGCTTGCAGATTATGAGACATACTTCAAACATTTCAAGTTATGTTTTTTAAAATTTTATTTAAAACACCATTATAACTGATAATATATGTTACTTATGGGTTTTGTTAAACTTTGTCAACCATAATTAGTATGAAAGAAACATAAAAAGCACTTTCCCATCATTGTGGCACATCAATGGAAACCTTAATTCATATGCAAGAGCAGTCAAAAATATACTTTTGTTTCTGTTAGAGGCTGAATATATTACCACCAATATTACAATTATATAAATAATCCTTTAGCATGAGAACTGTATTTAGTGACAGTCATGCCCTTCCAGTGATAACAAGAAACAGGAGCAACAAAAGTATTGGATGAATGAAAATGCCATGATATTGAAGGAGATATCTTTAGAAAAAAAGGTAAATAAGCCACAGACAAGTGGTCAAAATAACTGCGAAAAAGTTGTTCCTTATATCCAGTCTGAACCTCCCCATTTCAGTTTGTGCCCATTGTCTTTTTGCTGAACTCTCTGCAGTTTATCCATAGTTTCATCGCACTAGGGGGTCCAAAACAAGACACACCACTCCAGAGGTGATCTGACTCAAGATGTTGATGACCAGCATTCAAAAAAGTTTAGTAATGTATCTACATATAAAGATAAAATACATATAAATAACTGAAGAAGAAAAGTAAAATAGATCAGGAAGAAACTTCTTCTATGAATTTTATATTCCATAATTTGCCACAAAAGGATTTCTGTGTTTGCAGGAAAGCATAGCAATTTGGCCTCCAGTCAAGACCAGCACAAAAATTCCTGTTGGCTATAATTCCTAGAATGTATTTGTTCCCTGTGTGAATTCTAGATGAGGGTTCACCAAGTAGTAGAATATGTATTTTTTAAGATTGTATTCCCTACATGGAAAAGTTACTAAAATCTAAGTTTTATTTTAAGAAATTATCCCTGTCACCATCAGATTTATTTTTCTAATGCAAGGTTGAAACACATTTAGTATATAAACAGAAAGGAATAGTATCTGCTTTCTGGGACCAAATTCCAGTGTAATGGAAAGTTAAATACACATGAACAAATGATCAACTCACAAATAACTATCTTTTAGAGTTGCAGCAATCCAACTTCCTATTAATACATCAGAAAATAACCTAAAATTAGGTTATTAGTTATAACTAAATTACTTTGTTAAGTAAAATAAAACCTATTTTACTTAACCAAAAGAAGAGATGCACCATGTTTTGAAAATGCTTTTTGCATTTGAATTTTTCTTTCAGGAGAAGGAGAATTATTTTTGGTGCATTTTAGAGAGTTTTTTGTTACTTCTGCATCATCATTTCTAGTAGTGTCTCATTTTTCCCTTCTAAGGTTCTGGTTTGAGTCTTAGGTCAACAAAAAGCAGAAGCCTTCATAAGACATAAAGTTTGTACAAAATCTTTGTGACTCTTCACTTTTTATGAAAGATTTGAGGTTGTTGAATCTGTAAAATGAAATCTGAGGCCTAGTACGTTTGGTAAAGGCAGATTTTCTCAGCGTTGCCCAGGTATTCCTCAGGTCTAAGAGGTGAAGGCTCAGAAAATGGTCAGAAAAACAGTATCGGTTCCAAACATTTGCTCAGTTAGCCCTACAGTATCCATAGGAGTGCAAAACCTGATATAAAAATGAAACATCTTATTTTAACTGTGAGTCCTTCTTTTCTTCTTCACTCTGCTCAAGATGGAAACTGGAGTTCAGTTCATCATTTGTTTTATCAGTAGAAAGGCCACAGAGAAGGAAGAGAGGCTCTTCCTGACAGTATTTTTGGCTTGTCCTTGAAAAGGGAATTATATCACATGGGTCCTCCCTCTCCTTGCAGCAACCAAGGTTAGCCATAACCTCACCTGCAGTGAGAAATCGATGTTTTTAATCTTGAGTGCTGGTTTTCAAACTGAAATACAGTTCATCACATTGCAGTTCTTCCATATTATCAAGTCCTTTGACAGAGATAATTTTTGTTTAAAATAAACCACAAGACACACAGAACCACATTATGATAGTTTGAAGACTGATCGTATTTTGCATTTATTTCCTATGCCTTTTAAGGTTAATGAATCTCAGATAGTATAGTCAAGAGTTAAAATATTAATTTTAAATTTGCTTGTCCTCTGACATATACGTTATGTTTCTGTCTTCCATATATGCTGCCTGCATATTCCTATGTAAATCAGAAACACAGCAATAATTAGTACTATGGTAGTATTTTAACATGAAAATTATGTTTCTATTTTAGATTTTATGATTTTTATCCTCCAGGCTGTTTTTGATAAACAGTAATATTCTGCAAAAAATGTTCCACGTATTGATGCATGGGCTGACTTAGTTCTTTCCTTGGGACACTAATATAAAAAACATAATTAACATCACTCCTGAGATTTCACTTTTGTATTATGCTAACTCTTCTTTGAACTGGAAACAGTTTTTCAAGTGAATTTAAACTGTGTTGCTTAGCTATAACTACATTTTAGTTTACTATCTAATAATAAGCCAATCCTCTTCTCTTATGCTTGGAGAATTATTGTCACAAAAATATTTGAATACTCAACACTTGTATGTTCTTGTTGCAGTCAGCGAGGTGGAAGGAGGTTACATGCACTGTGGGGGTATCATTTGAAGCATTAGTAGAGTGCTTCAGGCATCAGATCTTAAAATTGGTATCCCCTATGGACCAAAACTCTAATATTTAAATATATTTGTGTCCTTTATATCTTTTCAGTGTGATGGGCATATTCGTCTACTGCTCTAGGCTCTCAGTAATTTCTTCCATGCGTAAGCAAACTTTTTAAAGGGCTTCCATGCTTGCCTTTGTAAAATATGTATGTGGTATACACATAAAAAGTTAATAAAACTATACTGAAAATTTGATTTATATATCCAAAGCCTCAAAATCGGTATCAAAAATAACACCCCCCCCCAACCCCATGCTATAATTTCTGAGATAGAACAGACATCATCTTAATTAAGGGATATAAATGAAAGTTTGTCATGTAATTTGCTGACTGTAATGAGTTAGAGTGTTATTATGTGCTAAATCTGACCCCTCCATGAACTGTGTGAAGTAATATGGCTAATAATTTTGGTTTTATCATTCTCTGCTTTCCTTGTGAGAGGCAAAAGATCTGAATTTAGTGAGTTAGTCTTGTATTTTTGATAAACTGGGTATTTGTTCCTGGAATTATCATGTGTAAATGCTGGAAGAAAGCTTAAAGATCTGATCGTGAAGCCCTTAATAGTTAAAATTTAAGCAGAGAGTCTTGTACCTTTGTTCTTTTTTCTAATAAAGAAAGCAAACAGTAGATTATATGCATGCATTGAAATTCTGAATTCTAAATATCTGTGTTATTTAAGTATTAGACTGGGGCTCTTGCAAAGAGATTTACAATGTTATATATAAAGTATTGCAAAAATCATTGGTAGTTTGGGTTGGTTTTTTTTAAAGATTTGAAGTAAGGACTCATTTTAAACTTCCCACGCATCTGAGACTCTTAAGGCCTCAGATTATCATTTTTATTTTCAACATCAATTTTCTTACCTCAGCATGGAGCAGAAGGATGCTGTGGCACATTGATTTATATTTGTTATCATCCTTGTAAGATCCAGTTCTGTATTTTTAAGAAAGGAAAAGATTTGGTAATGTTGGGGGTTCTTTAGCATTGGTTAGCCATCTCACTGAAACTGGGTTTCTGAGGTGACCTTTGGTAGACCTTTGGTGACCTTTGGTCACCTCATAAAAGCTTTGGAGCTTTTCTGTGCTCCCAGACTGACTGAAAACTGGTTTGGTTACGTTTACGTTAATATTATCATAGCAGCTTTGCATTGGTGAAAATATGCGGATAAATTAGACACCATATGTGCAGCTCCACACTTAATTACTAAAAGAACACTTCTGTAATGAAGATTATGGCATTGTTTTGAAATTTGCTTCCTCCTTTTTATCCTTGCATGCATGTTATTTCTGGCCATCTGCAGGAAATATTATGAAATTAGAGTCAGTGGGCAACTCTAACAACAGAAGAATATTAATGGCAAAAATCTGTGTTATTAAAGTAGGTTCCTAAATTACCGGATATTCACCAAGGGCTGTTATGACCCACAATATCAATCTGACTTTTTCTTCCGTTATGTAATGAAATTAAACAACAAAACCCCCAAACCTAAAATGCTTCTTTAGAATGGATGTTTACAGCGTCAAGCTAGGTTAATGTCACATAGTGAAAACAAATCTTTGGAGATGTCATCTGCAGGATGAAAATCTATTACTTCCGTCTAGATTATTCAGAGAGTCATCAGCAGAAAAGTCTTCCATGTTACTGTGGGATTCAGGGTCAAGTTTATATTCACAACAAGAAAAGACAGATACCCACGTACTCAGCTTCCTTCAATAGTATTTCAATTATATTTTAAGTATGTTGATTTAAAGTTTATTGTGCTCGCTTTGACATAATAGGGCAAGTAAAGTCATAAATCAGAGAATAAACTCTGTATTTTCACACTGTAGCTAAATAGATAAGTCCTTACTGGACTCTGATATCCATCAGGAAAACAAAAGGTAAAAGTATTAAACTATATTAATCTACCATTTTACAGACAGTCAGTAAATGTAATTGGTGGAATGATTTAAAAACATTTTTTGTCTAGTTGAAGTGAAGATGCTTTTCCTGTGTTGTGTGAAGATATTGAGAAAGTACGTGTCTTGCACAAACCATGCAAATAGTATAGTTACTTCACTGTTTTATGTAAAGACCAGCTTAGGCATCCTGTAGACCTAAAAATGAATATAAGCTTCATTAAAATGCAAAGAAATATCAAGCGGCATGTTCTGGAATTAAGATTAGAAAATACTAGCAAAGCTTTCATTAATAAAAAAGAAAATAAAAGTTCTGTGATTATAAGACTTATAAAGAGAAAGTCCTATACTATAAAACAAAAAGTATTTTAGAGTATTAATTGATCTGTGTTGGGGCCACTGCTACCCCTCCCATCCTGATCAGTCTTTTCTTTCCTTCTAGTGACAGATGATGTTCATATCAGTGGGCAGTGGGCTGAACTAGGGAGCTGATCTGGCCAGAAATTAACCTTTTCCTCCACTGCCCACCACCTCAACTAGTTATGAGTTGGAATATCATGGCCTAAGATCATCTTAAACTCTCATGGAACAAGCCAGCTTTCTTCAAAATTATGTAAAACTGATTTGAACTAGGGTGTTACTGTGGACGTATAACAGGCAGTAAAAATAATTGTCCAAGACAGAAGTTGAACAGAACAGCACGGTCCTGTGACTTCAGTCACTAAGCTGCAGGTAACTACTTCCCTCTCTCAGCCCCCAAGACATAGTTTTAAGCTTTTCTTTCAGGGCTCCTGGTGGAATACTTTGTCCCTATGGTATAAATTCAAGTGGGTGACGATAGCCTTATGGGAATGTTATTCTAGAAAGAGATTGCTGGAAAGCAAACACTGTTATAGCTACATTTATCCTCCCAGGCATCTTGCTGATATCACATGATGGTGTGTTGAAAAAAAAAAAAAAAAAAAAAAGCTGGAAAAGGGGGCTGGCTTGCCTAGCTTTGTACAAAATGGTTCTTCTGGAGTAGTTTTTAAATATTGCTTTCCAAATTTACATCTCTGTTGGGCTTTTGGAGTAGCCAAAAATGGGGTTAAATGTAGACCTGAATCCAAGCTATCTTTCATGAGTGACATTCAAAGAAGTCAAGTAACTTTGGAAAGAAGCGATAGTTTTGGAGCTTTGTAATGGTTCTACTCTCTTTTTGCCGATGTATATTGTATGTTACCCTATTGTGCACTCAGAGCTGTGAGGAACTCAGAGGCTTAGTACTATTACGGGCCATGAACAGGGAGCAGTACCTAGTGGCACCTCTCAAATTGGAGCTTGAGTTGTCAGTTGGGGCTGGCTTTAAGCACAGGAGGCTGCCCAAAGCAGGCAACTATTGGGAGAGAGCAGCAGTGGCTCTCCTCTTGTTTTCTTTCCAATCATTCAACCCAGAAATTGCAGCCACTGGCTGCAGTGCCAGCACTGGGTGTTGGCAATCCTTTATTAAGGTAGAAATTAGGGAATATGAGCACTACGCACTGCTACAAAGGACATCCCCTCTCTTTCCTTAGCATCATCCCCTTTCCCCTCATCTCCTGCCCTGTGCAGTAAGAGGAACGACGAACCTGATTCTTCAGCCTTGCGTTTACTGACTCTGTCCTTCTTTGGCACTCTTCTTCCTGATGGAACTTTCTATTGCTACAGAAGTAACTCAGTCCCAGGTCTTATCTTTGGTGGAGGCAAAGAGAAGGTTTGATTGGGTTTGCCATCAGCTGTGATTTGAGATGATCTGTGTGGCATCTTGCTCTGGAGGACGGAAATTGTTATCTCCTCTCTTCACTGTACATACAGATTGCCTTATTTATGCAATGGTATGCTTAAGATGTTGAAGAAGAGAAAGGTGGATTTTCTGCTCTGCCTTTTGGCAGGGTAATCCTGCTTTTCCATCATGGGCCAAAACAAGAGATTTTGAGAATAAGAGAATGATTATGTGAAACTACTTAATGAACTATATGAATTATATGAAACTAATAAATGAAAGTCATTAATTAAAGACAAAAAAAGAGGCTTTCTTTCATCTGAATGGACTCCATTGAGGCTCTTTTCTCTGCTCAGTTAGTCACACAAGAGCTGTGCAAGAGTATACATATAATAGTTCTCAGATTGCATTACACGTTGCTGAACAAGATTAAAACCTTTTTTTCTGTAGAAATAGTCTCCTGCAAAATAACTTCCCAAACCCTTTTTTGCTTTTTTGATTAATCAGTGGTGTTTTGCAGAAAATCTCATCTGGCTAACAAGAAATATTTGAAATTGCTGAAGGGTAGGCAACCCCAGACCTTCAAAATACAGACAGAGGCAAGAGGAGCTTTCAATTCTAATTGTGTAAGGATGCTTACTTACCTGAGTCAGCACTGAGGATGCATTCACGCCGACAGTAACTGATTCATCAATAAAGGACCTGTGTGTAGCTGCAGTACTTGGATGTTTGCCACCAATTATCTGATCAGCATTTGTAGCTGAGCAGTAGGAATGCGATATTCAGCAATGTCTCCTGGCTCTTTGTCGTAGCGTGGCACTTCACAAAGGTGTCCTAGACAACCCCAGGGCCTATGTGGTTGACTCAGAAATTGGGAACAGTGTCAGGGTGGGATGAGAAAAAAGGAAGCACAAACATGTCTCAGGGAGGTAGCATGATTATTCTTGAGGTTGTAGTTTCAGAGCCATAACTTTATACGAGAAGAGAGATGGGATGCTCTTGCCTATAGCCAGTTCATACCAGATGTGATATGGAGTATCTGGTGATGGCCATACCTAAACCAGCTGAGCTTTAATTTCTTAGGCTCTTCTTAGTGTTTCTTGGCACCATATATGGTCAGAACTTAGTTCCAGTCAATTTTACATTAACTTTTCCTGTATTTCTATTGTATAAATAAAATTGAAGATGTTTACCTTTTTGTCTTTCAAAAAAAAAAAAATACTTACAACACTTTTTTTTTGATCAACACATGGACATGAAAATGTCATGTTAATATATTATACAGTGGTGGTGGAGGACAGACAAAATTAATTCCTTTCACATACGGACCGTTTTATCACCACATATTGGCTGCTCCTTACTTTTGTTTTGTATTATCCCCCTTTCATTCTTCTTAGAAATGACAGGCTTTTTTGCTAATGAATTATTGAAAGATGTTATTTTACCATTCACTTTAGCTACAAGCTCATCAGGACATTGTCCGTTTTCTGGTTTACTGTCACCTTTTCAGCATCCATTTGGAAAGCTTTTGTCTAGTAGATATATCAGACCAGTATAAAACCATGTGCAATAAAACTCTGCAAAATTATACAAGGCAGTTAAAACATAGCAGGAAATGAAGGTTCTGATCCTAATGAATGGGAATGTGAGCAGACAATAAGAGAAATGTATTATTTTATTAGAAGTATCTATGCAAAATTTAAAGAAGGATGCAGTTGTTCAATGAAAAATTTATATGATCTATAATGATGCACTAAATTTACTATAAATAGTAGAATGTAAAGGACCAGGTCAGCTGTCAAAAAAATAAATTTTTTTAATCAGCCATGGCAGTGCAGGGTGGGGTTTTTTTGTTCTATAAAATTTCAAACTGTATGTGTTTGCTTCATATTCTACTCAGCCTATTAATTTCTTTTTACCCAGGGAGAGAAGATTCTTCTTTTATTCACTTGCACTTTAATGTCCAAGTGAAGCAGCATGCCCAGCAGACATCAGGGTTTCAATTCAAATTGGGGTCAAAGACATATCTTCAAACTTGTTCCCATAGTATTCCCAAAGAATGCAGCTAAGCTGACAGGTTCTGGACATTTCCCCAATTGATGGATCTAAGAAAGCTCTTGAATACAATATGTTGCACCAGCAATCGAAGTCAGCTTTATGGCTGACAGAACAAGTGCAAATTTCTGTATTTCTTTCTGACTATGCTGAAATCAGGCTCATGAAGAAAGTTGACCTTCATGGCAGTAAAGAAGAGAGAGACAAGTCACTGCAAAGCAGGAAAGAAGAGAGGAGAAAAACTCCACAGCAATTAAATTAAAAAGGAGAAAATGCCTATAACTATGTTAGGTATTCAAGTATAGAACACTTTATTTGTATATTTCTGTGTATCTGTATGGTTAGACACAGACTTTTTCAAAACACAATCACAAGCAACTTTGGATTTCATTCATTTTAGTTAATGGAGTTATTTTAGAGGGTTTTTTTTTCCATCTTTTTGAACCTCATTGTCACTAAGCCCTATAAATAGGGTAAAATTCTGGACTAAACATACTAAAGTGGATTTTAGAGTTGTTTTCATGTTTTCAATTAGGTCAGCATTTCATCTGTAGTTGACTTAATTATATTAATGCAGGCACTGAGGGAGAGCACTGGAGGGCAAATGTATTTTGTGTTCAATCCTGATAAGGACAGACTGCCCTCAGCTACAAAAAGTCCTTGTTTATTTAAATAGCTGCAACAGTCATCAGTCCTTTTGGTTACTGATCGAACTGTGGTTCAATTCAATGATACCAAAATCCACAAGCATCTTTATTCTCTGCAGTTTGATGATTTCATATTTCCTGTCGGTGTTTGTACTGTTGTGTATACTCCTCTTCATCACACCAGGGTGCAGCCATGTCATTCTGATAAGTGTTCATCTGTTTTTAAGCAGACAGGGAGCTCATGGTTCCAAGTCATAGACTTTCCCATATCACATTTCTCTCTGATATGTCCTCTAGCTATCTTTCCACACTATGAACGGAAACACTGCTTCCCCTGCCCCAAACTGCCTACCTTCTCTCTTTACGTGTTTGTTTTGTAGCACCTGATTTCCTTCTTTAGTCCTTTATACATTTTTGTTACATCAAATCCCATTAGAGGTAAAAACCCCAAACCTACCTATTGCAATCTTTGCCATTTTTATGGTGGTCTTGAGCCACATCTTCCAGATAAGCAGACTAAAGCAGCTGAGTCATTGAAAAATCTCTTTCACTGGGTAAGAAGGATGGGACCCCATCTCTGTTGGCTAGAACATTTGAGTAGAGCAAGTTCCATAGACATAAAGGGGTAAAATCATAATATTAACCAGAATACTTGCTTGAGTTTCCCTAAATTACCTTGGTAGTTTGAATTAATGGTAGGCATATCACGGTTTAGCATTCATTCAAGGAGTTCAGCAACACCAAGGCTTCAATGTTTTTGTTGGTAACTAATGTTTTACCAGAATCCAAAATTTCCTTGAATAACAAATGGGAGAAGTAGGGGAGAAGTATGGGAGAAGAAGTATGATTAGCACATGATAGCAAATTTGGAGGAATTTTAGTCTTTAATTTAGCAGCTTACCCATTTAACAAAAAAAGTTGTATCTTGAGTGGCCATTTTGCCTTCTCCAGGATGACATATTTGCTCAAAAATAGACTTAATGATTTACTATGGAAGTGTCAACAGCTGTTTCTCGTATTACATTTAATTAGTTTGCAGTATTTTATTTAAGAAGACTAAATAAAAAACTTGAAAAACAAAATATTTATCTTTTCTAGCATGCACAGTGCACACAGTTACACAATGGTATGTTAGGTGTTAATTTACAAATTTTGTAAAATGGTAACAGTACCAAAATATTTGCCTAAGTTCTAAGCTGGCAGATTTTATATTTCTGATTTCATAACATAAAGCAGTTGAATTTCCATCGGCTCATATACTGCCATGATGTTAAACATTAATCCTCTAGGATATTGAGGGACCAGCTGTAACAAACTTTCTTAATGAGGGAAGAAAGAGACTGCCTTGCTGACAGTATAACTCCCATAAACTAGCACTTGTGTGTATCAGTGATGGTGAATACACCAGTTTCCTGAGGCTGATACTGAAGTCTTAGGGAAAAATCAGATCAACAGGCACAATTCAGTTCTATTTAAAAAAAGCTCCTTTGAGATACGTGAAATATAGTAACCTCATTTTGTTCTGTTTTCTGTAATATTGAAGAAATTCTGAGATTGCAGTTGCGAGATCATGTGACAGACGTGATAAAAACGGTTTAAAATTGCCATTTTTCATTCCATTATAATTCATTGAAACCTGGATCACTGACACTAAGACATCTGGTGTCATCCTTTAAATAAATAAATAAATAATTATGCTTAAAATGGTAAGATTAAATTAGAGCATGAAGTTAACAGCAAAGTTTTCACCTAATAATTGTCCCCGCTGCCTCCGCGTTATGGGTGTTTTGGCCTTTCAGATATGCCTCTGGCACCCTCGGACCACTTGTGTGCAGAGCCACAAGAGCCACCTGTAAGCCTTTAAGCCCGGCTCCAGAGAAGCTCTCCTAGAGAAGCCCTGGGCAGATGCATCTTGCTCACTTTTCACCCCCGCTCCCCCGCAGACTTGCTGTCTGGGCTTCTGTGGTTATCTGACAGCACCTGACAGCGCAAGCAGCCTGGGGGCAGAGCAGGAGGACCAGCGAAAGGCAGGGAAAACCTGTCTCTTGTGCTGGCTGCTTACCAGGGAGGTGTCCTGGGGGACGCATCTCAGAGCCACCTGGCATGTTTCTAGTGCCTACACAAAGACCAAGTGTGGTAGTACAGGACCAGGAGCACAAGGGTCTGCACTCCACCTTCTGCTTGTGCAGCATGATAGTTTTGCAATTCAGATCAGGAGAGGAGTGAGGGAGAGATGGACAGGAGTCAGCAGAAGGCCGGATTCATCTGGCATGGTGAGTGGTTTTCGTGAGATTTTTAAAAAAACCTGTTTCCCTGCTTGTGTGTTCCAGCACTTGAGCTATCAGCAGCATCGCTGGCTGTTCTGAAATGACTGTGCTAGCCTCTTTCAGTGGGTGGAGGATGAAGAGCGTGTGCCTGCGTAGTCGGTGGCTGTGGCCATGCAAAGTAGCAGCTGAGAGACGGAACAGATTGGTACACAGGTGCAGGAGCTGTTGGCTGCCGTGGCAGCGCTGCGTTTCACTGTTGCAAGCCCCAAGCCTGCTGTACGTAGTTAAGGTGACCTAACAACTCCGGTTCAGAGCGTGGCTGCCACTTCTGGAGGAGAACTGGAAGGTGACAGCATGAGGCGTGCTGTGTGTGAAAGCTGGCAGCAAGTCCTGGAGGGGAGAGCTGCCATCACGACACTGTGATTTGCTTTCCATGTAGCAATTTAACGAGGACAAACTTTGCTAGATACGGATTATGGCTGCATTCGTAGAGAGAATCTGATGCTGTGATTAGTCATTAAGAACCCCATTGTTGGTATGATGGCTTGGGGAAGTTTGTTGTGAGGTTTTTGAGGACACAGACTGAGGGTAAAGATGTGGGGATCCTTATTTGTGGTATAGTAGAGGCAGGCTAATGGTAGAAGACACGCTTTTCGCTAAAACTTCTGCTACTTGTTCAAAGCTCATGTAATACAATAATCTCTATTTATACAAAAAATACCTTGTTTGCAGATGCCTTTCTGCCATGAAACCATAATGGTAGGTAAAAGCATTTTAAGAAAGGGTAGCAGCGTATTCTTTCTTGGCAGGTATTTGCATCCATCAGTATATACAGTGAAGTCCTCAAAGTCACAGGCAATGAAGCATGGTTTATATTTATTACTGTAGCTGTATTACAAACTTATTAATGACACTGAATATGGTGACAGAACTTATGTTCTTTTTCTGAGACACATAAAATAGACTATTAATTTAATCCTTGTTTTTTTCAGATCAATAGTACGTAAAAGACAAAGACTGACATGTCCCAAGGGTATACAGCACTACTCATTGATATGTTGAAAATGACCTTTTAAATAATGTCAGGTTAATATCTGCTGTGTCTTCTTTCTTAAAGGTAGGAGGAACGCAGTGATCTAGCCAGTATTTAAGATTTCATTTATTATACTATGTAGGTGAGCTAAGTTTATTAAATCAGTTTATTGGGGTGGGATGGTTGTATTTTCAAATGAATTATATTTCTGTTCTTAATGCCAAATACCCTGGCTAGTCACCATTTAGTAATACAAAACAAGAGAATAATAGCTGAGGAAATTGGGAAACAATTTCTTTGAAAGTGGGAAAAAATTCTTAATTTTAAATTTATATACATTTAAAAATAGGGCATTCTCATATTTAGGTTTATATTTTCACTCTTCATATTAACTCTGGCTAAGCCAGCTTTCACTGATTATGCATACTATAACGCATTTGGAACTGGTTGTGTGTAACATGATATTTTTTCAGTCTTCTCTGTGAAGATTACAGCATGAGGAGAGGTAAAATTAGTATATACTTGCTAAACTCTCAGAATAGCAATGTCTCTACTAGTCCAACAATTCCAAGGAATAGTCAGGCAGAGAACAAAATTTACATTACCAATGAACTGCTGAGAAGATTTAGAAAGGATAATAAACTTTGAGAGGAAGCACTCACCATGGTATTCTAGAATATATTAATCATGATTAGATATTCATAAGGAAGGTGTCAGAACTGGAGATTTAGTTTGTTTTCCGTAAGGTATTGAAATTGCAAGGGTGAAAAACACCAGCGCGAGAGAAAGGGGAGATAGAGATTTGCCTTGCGCTTTGTCAAGAATTGAAAGAAATTGTCTCCAACTCAGGTGTGAGTCGTTCATCAACCGGGATAACTGTGGCAATTATGTGAACTTTTAATGGAAATCTCTTTGCTTAAAAAAAATTCACTGAAAAATACTTTAATTATTTGATATCATACCCTTTACATACACTTTTAGGGAAATAAAAATAGATAAGCAATATTTTCCCTCACGTCCAAAATTTGTTGCTCCTGGTGGCTTAGGAGCTGAATAAATGAACCAATTATTTTCAAAGCAGTTATTCCTTTCTTTCTGAGTGTAATATTGTCATTAGTTTTAAGATAAAGCAGGCAATGTGCATCACACACAGATACCATAAATATCTGTAATTTGCGCTTATGCATATTGAAGTATAATGTACAAGCCCTGATATGTATCAGTCCAATGAGCCTTTGCTTACAGGAGAACATACACTGAATTTACAAGTGAGAGTTTAAGTTCAAAAAGGTTGGATATTCAGTTTATGTAAGACTGTCTGCCTTGGAGTTTGTATGTGTGTTTGAATCTTATCCCCATTATTAATACTATTTGAGGGTTTGAGTGCAATAGAAATATTGAAGACTATTCAGCATCAACTACCAGATTTGGAAACACAAAGCTTTTAATGCTGTAAAATCAACAGCCTCAGCTCAGTGAAGAGGTAATATATAACGTTAAGGTATTTTTGAGATAAGTAAAATAGCGATTTAACTATAACTGAGGATCTTGCAGCATAAACCACTCCTGAGACAGTCTGAAAGTTTCAAGGCTGGAAAATTAGCCCCAGTTGCTCTGCTGAGCAGACTAAATTGTGTTTGATTGCATTGTACCAAATATATTCACTGTCTGCATTTTTAATCAAGAGTGTATACCAAGTAGAATTTTCTTTAATGAAATAAAATATTTTGTACTTGTGCTTCGTAAGTTTCAGTATAAAACTGTGATTAAATGTTTCTTCTTTGCAGTTCTGGTTTTAACAGAGTGTTTTCCCCCCAACCCAGTGATAAGGGTCAGCTTGAAGAATATATGTACCCTCATAAGACAACTAAATCATAACCAAGTGTTTCTGTATGAATGGCTGCAAACTGAATACATGAGAAAATATTGTTTAAAGAGGTGTTCAATATAGTAATGATTTTGGAAATTTTATGAAAAGAAGATGATAAACAGGAACACGAGTTACAAATTATATGGGGCAGATCAGGTTGCTTGCTTAAGCAATGATCTTATGGTCTCAGTTCCCTTACCTAAATGAGGCAAGTGAGATGCCCTAAGGTATTCCATCTGCCAGTTCAGAAGGTACAACTCTCCCAGCAGTGTTCTTCACCCAAGGGTTTGAAGGAACAAACTTGTCACAGAATAAAAGAATCCTCTTACGGATAATAAAGTATCGAAAAGTTTCAGAAGTAACTGAAATGGAGAGCAGTCAACAGTGAGAAAACTTCAGCGTGCATCAGATTCATGAATGCTCTGGAAATAGGCTAAAAAGTAAGATGACAGAGCTTTCTGAGAATCAAAAAGGAAAATCTAAATTCCATACTGAAGAACTTACTGTACAGTGAGAAATAAGGAATAACCACTATCTGTTCCATATCATTCACTCTATCCCTCCTCATCTTTTAAGGCGCATCTAAGGCTGACAGAGAACAATGTAGAGGAATCCCATAATATAGATCAGTTTAATGATAAAATAGCAGGTGAAACTCACTGTTAATAAAAAGACTAATACACATGAGGAAAAAAACCCAGCACCTTAATTATGTACATACAATGAGGAAAACAAACCCCACACCCTAATTATTTATGTGCAACGAGTAGCTGTGAATTAGCTGTTTGCATTCATAGGTCATATGAGAGTTATCGTTAACAGTTGTCTGAGAATTTCAGGTCAGTGTTTAGTGGCAGACAAATTGTATATATACTAAGAGATGTGCTGCAATATTTTATATTTCTCTCTATATTTTAACCTATTAGTTATAAATGTAATAATTATTAATACAATTTTATATTAAAATGATAGAGCATATATTATTATAATTTGTATTATAATTAGATGTATAGTAAAATATTTTAGAGTATGAAAATTATTGGGAAAGGAATATCCAATGACAAGGAAAATATCCAGCTATCTAAGTGCCTGGTGCAACCGTGTCTTGAATACTGTATTAGTTTCTGCTTAAGTTCCTTAAAAAATATAATACAATAAGGAATGTACAGAGAAAGAAACAGGAAAACCCAGAGGTACAGATTGGTCTCTGTTTGAAGACAGAGTAAACAAATTAAATAAACATGGTTATATCACTGTAAAGAAGCAACACTCTTCACACCCACATAATGTTATGGAATATACATGAATTAAAAAAGGAAGCAGATAAACTCAAGGATCTAAAGTCCATCAGTGGGTAGCAGACGGAATGGCTAGCTGCAGTTTCTAGCTCAGGCAGTACAGGGACTTGGGGGAATACACTAACTTGTCCGTTCTCTCCCTGTTTCTTTACTTATCCTTTAAGCATCTACCATTGGCCACCAATTTAATAATAAGTAGTTATTAAACAGCATTTGCCTCTCTTTACAGTATCACAACAGTGCTTAGTGCAAAAAAAGAACCGGAGCAAGGGTTCCGGAAATATATAAGGTACAGTTTGAGTAATAGCTGCTTAATGACAGCCCCTGGTGAAGTAGGTGAAAAGTAAAATCTACATACAGGATAAAGAACTTTTAAACATTAGAGTGGTGAAAATATGGGGTGGAACTACTTATTTCTGCAAAGCCTTAGCAATAACTTCAAAAGACCAAAAGATGTCAGATGATACTCAGGATCTCTAGAAAATGACAGACTACTCATAATTATATTAATCAACATCTAAGTTATTATTTTTTCGTATCTTAAAATTCTTACAGGTATGTAAGGGCAGTATTGTAATATGTGGCGCTTATATTTACTTAAGTATGTTACATGAACAAATACATCACTGGAAAAAATGGTAAAGGTCAGGAGTGTATCTGCCTGACAATCTGATTTCACAACTTTCTCAGCACAAGTAAATTCACTACACTCTGCTTTCTGGGTGATGCCTCAGTCATGTGATAAACTCAAGAAGAAAGATATCTGTTCAATAGCATTTCACTGAAATTGTCAAATATAATTGAATAACACTTGCATATTTCTTAGAATATGTCTTTCAAATCTGGCCTCTCCCTTGTCTTCCCTGGCTGTGATCCTGCTTAATTCAGATCCTAAGTTTCAGTCTGTGGTGACTTCCCTGAGAGACAGAAAGTGAGATTAATGCCTTATTCATCTTTGATTAAGGCACACACACCATCCACCCCCCGGGCCCTTCCAAAGTTCTCAGAAATATATATACTGTCTGGGAGATTAAAGTAGAACTTTGTTTTCCACTTTTCCAAACGGTGATAGCAGAAAAATGCAAAGGATTAAGTTGCTTGTACTTAGGAGCTCTACAGTGAGCTATATTTGTTGAACTCTCGTTTTTCAAAATATTTATTAAAATCTGTATTAATAATGCTTAAAATCTTTGACAGTTTGCTTGACCCTGAAATTCCGTAAGACCACTTATCTCCAGTTCTTGTGAAAGATAAATTCTTTTATATAATATCCTGTGCACTTAATAAAAGCATGCTAAGTAACTGTAGTCATTCATATATTCAAATTTAATGATCTATGAAAAAGTTTCTGGCAGCTTAAAACTCATTATGTCCACCATGACTCGAAACAAACAAAGAAAAAAAGTGAAAATAAAAGCCGTCATTGCAGGTGTCAGAGCACTGGCACAGGCTGCCCAGAGAGGTTGTGGATTCTCTGTCTCTGGAGGTATTCAAACCTGCCTGAACACCTTCTTGTGCAACCTGCTCTAGGTGACCCTGCTCTGGCAGGGGGGTTGGACTAGATGATCTCCAGAGGTCCCTTCCAACCCTACCATTCTGTGACTCTGAGATATAATAAAAAAACTAAAAGCAACTGATATACAAATATGTAATTCATTAAGTTAAAAATACGGAATAATGTTATCCAAACACTGAAACATCAAATTCTGTCAGATTACAATCAATGACTAAACAAGATCTAGAGCATTAATGCAAATTTTCATTCAGAAATACATCACTTTGCCCCAGAGTGTATAGCATCCTTTAAAAACCCAATTTCTGATTGTTTGATAATAGAACCATTAAAAGAAAAGTACAAAAATCCTTTACATACCATTTGTGCTCTACCTCCAAGTAGAAATAACAAGCAATTTATTTTAGGTATCATGAAAATATAAAGTTGATACCTTATTTCTTTCTATATGCAGCAACAAAATTTGGAGTTTTAATGAAGCTTTGAAAACTCATTTTTATTTCTTCTCTTTAATTTAATGCTTTAACAATGTAAGTCTTTAAGGACAAATCATGATTTTTCTTAAAACCAAGACTTAATAATTTTAAGGAGAACTGTGGTTTCGGTAGTAGTTTTTTAAGAAGTAGCCACTTAAGTTGTGCAATAAATTCAATAAAAAAATTACGATACTTTGAAAAAAATGTATTTTTTATTTCTGAAAAAGCAAATAATAACTACAGACGCACTACATACTTTTGGGACTTTAAGTGGCATCTGTCCAAAAAAGCTGACTTTAACATTTTAAATGTTCATCCAAGTAACAGGCAATGAAGTCAGAAACTAAGCATGTAATAATTTTCTATTGTTTTGGACAAGTACAAAGGAGAAGCCTTTCAGGGTCAAACAATTTCAGAACTATAAGGACTCTATTCTTTTACACCACATGAGGCTAAAATATATGCAGTTTAGATGGGAGGGTGGTGGAATGTTGCTGCCCTTACTGTCTTCTGTGAAATGACTGTTCTCCAAACTAATTTTCATTGTACGGAGACATATTCCACAAGTGCACAAAGAGGACAGAGGTTCAGCTGTGCATAGCTGGTTTCAGCATGCATAACTGCTAAACTAATTTGATTGTGACCCTGAAAGTCAACAATAAACTATTTTCAAAAACTTTTTTTCAACAAACACGAATAAAGAGGTGTTTTCTTTGAGATTAAAAGTCAAGATTCTGATTTTCTTTCTTTCTTAGGTCCCCCCCCCCGCCTTTTTTCTCTTATAATGGAATTATTGTTCCAATAGCAGTGATACTGAGAACTAGCACAAGGGCAGTGAAGAAAAATGTGATTCCATGACATACATGAATTCTCAGGGTTCTAAAATAATCTTTTCTGGTGTTTCAAGTCAGTGAGCTAGATTTGTTGTAATAACCCCATAGTAAAAGTCCACTGGAACATCTGATTAGTGGTTCTGTTTTGGTGGAAATATGAGAGGAACCCAAGAAAACTTTCTTGCTGTGTCACTTTCTATCATCACTTACTATCCAGTTACTGAACACATGTAAAAGAACTAGCCTTAAATTACTTATGTAAAATATCTCTCTGTATTAGAGCTTGTTGTCTTTGTTTCAAATCATTCACTGCTTAATATATTCTGTGAGAAATCTCCTAGAAGAGATACCTTTACTATGTATATTAGAATAGCTGTAGTACCAAAAAAAAGTACTTGAAGTGGGGACTATTGGAATAAGCAATGATAAATGTGAAGAAATCTTAAATCTGATTAATAGGGAGACCCAGAATGAGATTGGTTTTGGTGGAACAAAAGATAGGTGGTGTGAAAGTAGTATGGTACGTTAATCTCAAGCTTGAGTTTGAGTGAAAGGTATGAAAGATCGGCAGGCTGGTAAAAGTCAGCTGGAATGAGAATGAAACAGACAGGGACCGTTAAGTGGTTTTACCAAGTTTGGTAGACTAGTCCCCAAAGAAGACTTATGCAGGATCCCATTACTGAGACTGTGAATAGAGGTAAGGCTAGAGCCCATTTAATACCTTTGATACCTCCACAGGAATTAATTCTATGCAGTCCCTGCCTTCGGGTGACTGTGAGGACTACTGCTATGTGAAGAATGATAGCAGTCAAACCCACAGTTTGTGTAACAGTATTGCCAGGGGCATGACTGTAAATGATACAGGATAATAAGTGATCCCCAATTTGTTCACATTTTATGCTCAGCTGATTTACTATAAAAAAGGAAATGTTATGCAAGACTTTAACATTCTGTACACACTCTGGGCTCTTAGGGCACACTTACGACATTTTGTACTTATTCATGTATATCTTTATTCTTATCAGAGATTTTGATATTAGCTGGGTAAGTGCCTTAGAAGAAAGGTAGAAAGGGGAAAAAATAAACACTCGTGCATAAGTCAGCCTGCAGAGAAGTTGTTCATCTCTGTCCAATGCTACAGGACTAAATAATATAGACTAAGCAGAATGACTTGCACGTGTCTTGAAGTGATGAGGATCAGTTTGCTGTGTTGTCCGTTTAGCATGATAGTTTCAACACAGATGCTGAATATCAATGATAAATATCAAATCTCTCTAGTCCATACTGAAACCACTTACGAAATGCACGTTTGCGGGTCCATTAGGAACCATGTATGGAAATTGTCGTGCCATATGATCTACAAAATCTGTGAGTATGATTATAATAGGCCTTCCATCGTTCTGATCTTATCTTTATGAAGTTACAATGTCTTAGTCCAGTCAAAAGCGGCAACACAAATTCTCTACGTGTTTTTCAGCATCTCTTGCAAGGATTTTCTTATAGATTTAAGAAGTTTGTCAAGGTCTCTAACACCAGAAACATTTCTGTGCATTCTTCCAGATTGTCGTGTTTCTCCCTTTCTAGTATCAGTATCTAATATCCTAATTTTAATTCTAATGGGTCACACCTTAACATGTCACGGTAGCTGAATAAGGTAGGACTGGTTCATGAAACAAATCCTTCAAATAGAAACTAAGTTTTTGATAACCTGTTTTAAAATATGCCAGAACATTGCAATCCGCAAAAACTGAAGTTTCAGACATTTGTTTGAAATCTGTGATTTTTAGTGTTCTTACGCAAATTTCAACAAGATGCTATTGTTTATGCAAATAAAAATAGTTATTGAACCCCCTTTGTACTCACTGTAAAAGACACTATGTTGCAATGTTATGAAATAACTGTTAAGAATTATTGCAAAGTCTCCTCTGGGTTGACAATATTTTTCTTGCTAATAATAAAACAGCTTTAGACAAGGATGAAGAAATACATATGTACAAAACTGTACCAACAAACATGTTTGAAATAACTATTTCTGAAGACAAACTACATTCACTAAATGTAATCAATCCTAAAACAAAAGCATTCATATCTTTTCCTGAAGTGTCCTGTGACCTAACATTGCTTAAAGATCTATTTGCTGCTTTGGATTTGTTTCTAAGAAGTATTAGAATGCTGGTGCATTTACCATGGTAGTCCTTTGTCAGTCCAGGTCATCTGCAACATGATTTGTAGGATTCTGGAACAGAAACAACCAAAACCCCAAGCCAATCAAAGAAATTTTTTTCGAATACTCTGCCTTGAATTTTACGCTTGATTGCAGTGAATTCTGGGGCAAGTTTTGGCGAGTTTACATAATAGACTGAAAATAGTCTTATAACGCTGACATATGCAATAAAGCTTATAGACTATACATAATTTCAGCAATGCAATTCATCCAGAATATTGGCAGAAAACAGTGCTTTGCTTACATTTCAGACTTCAATGCTGGTAAGATAAAGATAATACTAGACGTATGCTAGGTATTTTACACTTTTAGGGCGTGAACAGCATATCACAGGATGCTGTATTTAAAAGAAAAAGTTGATGAACATGTCATTGATGATCACCTTTCTTCCTTCATGTAAGAAAAATGGTGTTGAATTTTTCACCACTGCTTTTCTATTATGTCCTGTGTATTCTAAGGCTTTTCCAGGTTGTTTCCTCAGTGAACCTGTCAATTGAGTGACAAGAAAGTGTTCAGTTCAGCACAATGGCATTGATATTGTGGTCCCAAATACTACTCACCTTTTTTCTTTTTCTTTTTGCTGTTGGGCCAGATGTATTACACTATTTGTATTATATTTATTTAAGTCCAGAAATGGAATAACAGTATTGTAAACTTTTATTATATGACTTGTTACAAAGTAGTATTGCAGTCTGTCACTGAACTTTTACATTTTATTTTGACAGGAGCAGACCTGTAAAGATGTTTATGTGGTGGTCAGCTGTTTTACTCCTTGGATGCATTTTGCTGGGAGCAGATGGGTGGCCAGCCAAGGAAGGATACGACTTTAGGCCCTATCAGCCCCTAGTAAGATTACGCCACAAGGTACAGATTATTCTCTAGCACTTCTAGCTTTTCTTCTATGATCAAGGGATAAACTACACTCCAGCTTTGTCTTGTTTGTGTTTATTGGAGTAATGTTCAGAAAATAACTAATTCAGAAACAATGCCTACAAAAATATGGACTTGATTTGACAAGTAAACAGGAGCTGTTTTGATTTGAAAACCCAGATATCTTTCAAAGATAGTGAGCTAAATTCTGTTGTAGTTTCACAAAGTAGAGATTATGTTTATCAAAAGAAACTCAGAGAGAGAGCCAGGACATGTTGTCTCAAAGCAACTGTCAGCATCTGCTCAAGGCAATGACTTTTCATGAAACTCACTGGATTTCAGGTCAAGCAGCAACCAAGGGAACTGTCTGTCAAAGCAGCATGGTGTTGAAGTTAACTGATCACCAAAAACTTGTCTGCATGAGGTAGATGTTCACAGCGCTCACTGAATTTAGGAGTTTTGAACCATGGCATAGTGCAGATGTTTCCCGAGATACTGGGCTTTCCAGCTTCAAGCACTATATGCCATTCAAATTTTGCTTACTTGCCACACCTTTGTCCGGAATCCAGGACTCCCAAACCAGTTCTCAGATAACAAATCCTGCTCTTCTTCTGGTAACTAGAGGAAAACTGCTGTGGCGGTTCTATAAAAGAAGGAACAAGGTTGTAATATCTCTGAAGTTAGCATAGGTGTGATCAGCTTCCTAGTTTTCTCTTGGTACGGTAGTCATGGGAGCAACATCTGGGGAGCCCTACGGCCTACAATTTGGCCAACTAAGATGATAAAAAACCCTTCTTTTTCCACTTCTGAATCTGGGTGCTTCAACTAGATAGCCAGAATTACAGCCAGAAACTCTAAATGTCAGTTTCTGTTAAAGTTTCAAGATCTGGCTGGTTTAATTTCTCAATACTTTCTATAAAATATGAAAGCTATTTCCTGTTGGTCCTCAGGTCAAAAAAAAATGATGGAAAAGCATGTGATTCTATCTCAGCATATGAGGAGCAGGAACTGATAACTGAATTATGCTCAAATGAGCAAAATATTTGCCTATTATCAAATACCTGCTGTATACTATTGTTGTGGTTTAACCCCAGGTCCCAGCTAGAACCATGCAGCTGCTCACGCAATTCTCCTCCTTTGCCCCAGACGGGGAGAAAAGGGAGAAGAAAGAGAAAAGGAGGATAAAGAGAAAGAAAGAAACCTCATGGGTTGACATAAAGACAGTTTAATAGAACAATAACAGAAAAGCAAAATAACAACCATAATAATAATGACACAAGTGACTCTCATTGCCCTGTGAATTGGCATCATCCTGAGCAGTGATCACGAGTATCCCCCTCGCACTGACTAATCCCATCTATATATTGAGTATGATGTCTATGGTACAGAATATTCCATTGCCCATTCCATCGTTCTATCTATGCTCCTTATCAGCTTCTATGCGAAGCTGAAAAAAGTCCCTGAAAAATATAAATGTCACCTAGTAACAATTAAAACAATATGCATTATTGACATTCCTTTCATATCAAATCTGAAACACAGTAACCACTAGAAAAAAAAAAAAATTAACTCTATCCCAGCTGAAATCAGGACAGCTACATATGTTAAATATAGAAAGTTTCTAACAGAAGAAAAACAAAATATTAAAATATAAATTTCTTTATAAAACTATGCATTCTTTAGGGAATGTTGTTCAATTAGATTTAAGAATGCATCAGGCTCCCAGTTAAGTAAATACGTAAATGTATGAGCACACAGGTGTTCACACAGAGTATTTTGCAAAATCAGAAACTTTGCCTCATCGGTTTACTTACATTTGTTATCTTTAAACAAAATACATCAAAATAGCACAAGAATAATACTTTGAAATCTAGAAGGAATGATAGAGACTACTAACATAAATATGGAATGAACCATGTGAGAGGGAAATCACTTGTACCACAAAAAAAACCCAAAACAAAACAATGAAGAATGTGAGAAGAATCAAAGGATCAAGGGCAGGACATAGGTACAGTGAACACCATTTGAGATTTATATGGTCTCTGACATTAATATTAGATTGCACGTGGAATTAACAGTATGTTGCTGTTCCTTAATAATACTTCTAATCCTCTGATAACTCCCACATAACACTTGGAATAGGCTATCATAAACATTTCAAGTTTAATATTGGGGGTATCACACACACACGTATCCCTGTACCCACATAGACGTACATATATATATACTCATGAACGGTAGAGATACTTTTCCTTTATTTTTCATTCCTTTTATATTTTTGAAAAACATATCAAAATATGCATACATACAGAAGAAAAGCAAATGTCACATCCTTCAAATGGACTTTTTATTTTTAAAAGAAGATAAGGCTCAAATAGAAAGACAATGAATGCTAGAAAAAAATATAAAGGGAAAAGAACAATAAAAACATGATATAAAAATTTATTCCAAAATGCAAAGAAAATATGGTTGGTTTTTTTCTAGGCAATATACCTAGATTAAAAAATGCTTTAGTATAGTACAGCTTTTGGTATTATGGATACGTGTTAGCATAAAAAAAAAAGGAACGAAAAATTGACTTTTCTAAAGTCAGTTGTTAAAAACTTTCCTGGCACAGATACAGAGATTCAAAACATGTAAATAATATGGTAAAGGAGACTTTCTGCTTCCATCAAACACTTAATATATCAAGTGTTTAGATTAAGTTATGCGAGTAGAATACTTATTAAAAACAGAATATGATAATGAAAATGAGCAGAGTCATATTTGCTTTGATCAAGCAATATGTATGCAATTTTATGAGTGCGAATATATATATAAAAAGGTAATCACTCTTGCTGTAATAAAGGGGAACTTACGTGACTGGGACAGTAGTCCAAACAAGCTCCAAATGTCAGACTGCAAGGAAAAACAATCCTGTTGCTACTTAAGTATTATCTTGAAAAAATAATTGTGTTCATGGTAAAAACAGGCATTCATATCATAAGGGTTTTGTTCTCTTAAGGGATTATGAACAAATTCAGCTCTTTATGCACAGAAATTACAAGTAGGCATTTAGTCTGAGTACATACGGAAAAAATGCACAAGGAAAAAGCACACAAGGAAAAAGCTTTAAAAATAGTGAAAAGCTTTATGCATAACTATACACTTTTTTTAATGTGAGGGTGACTGAGCACTGGAACAGGTTGTCCAGAGGTATGTGGATTCTCCCTCCTTGGACATATTCAAAAGCCATCTGGACATGGTCCTGGGCAACTTCTAGGTGACCACACTTCAGCAGGGGAGGTTGGACAAGGTGACCTATAGAGGTCCCTTTCATCCTCAACCATTCTGATTCATTATAACACATAATTAATAATTACATATAATAATATATAATTTTTTTTTTACAATTTTTATAGTCAACCCAATAGTTGTGGGATTTTACTGATGAAACGAAAGATTTAAAGAGATTTTTACAAAAATCTCTTTAGAAAAATATTTTAGGAAATCTTGTACAAAAGATTTTAAAAAAAGGTTTTATAAAATCTTTTTTAAAAGATTTACAAAATCTTATTAGAAATTCTAAATGCGATGATAGTGAAAAAAAAAGATAATATTCCTTAATCCACTGCTTTAATAGGTTGATAGTAAAATGTGTGAACTAAATATTTTTACCACAAATTTTATTCATAGGTTGTTCAAAAGCTTTCGATACTATCTTTGTACTGTCCCGGCCCCCCGGCTACCAATGTACCCAGCTCTACATCTTCAATAGTTAATGTAACCATCTCTCTTGAATATTTATCATTTACCTGCAACAAATAATGCAAATTGCATAACTTAATTGAGATAGTTGAAATCTTAAATCTGTTTCACAGGACTAAGAGTACATATCAGGTTTTATTAACGTTGTATACAGCATTTATCCACATCTTCACCCCACTGTTTGCATACCAGGCTATTTAGCCTGTAGCTTTTTACTTATTTTCAGGCCCAGGAGGTATGTAGTTTGGTTGTTTGGTATCTTTACATTGGCATGTGATTCAGAGCTGTGTGGTTCCTCAGATCCTGGTTTGCAGAGGACAGCAAGCCATCCAGGTAGATCACAAGGAAGTCCCAGCATGTTTTGCCAGAAAAGTCACCTGGCTTTTTAGGGAGCTCTGAAAAAATTACTTAACACTCCAGTTTAGAGATTAGAGAACCTTCCATTTAAGAGATTGCCTTCATGAGTTTTCAGGTTTCTGTATGTACCTATGTTGAATTCAGAAAAGGACTATGAACATATATTTTTCCAATAACAGAATATTCACATATCCCGTTATTCTCCTCCACTGATGCCTTTGTCTATTTGCTTGGTTTCCATATAATTTTGGGGTTTTTTTAGATTGTTTATAGTAGAATAAATACGAGGACAGACACTTGAACACTTATATTGCAATACTTCATGCTGCTTTACATAGAATAGAACATATAGCTGATTTAATTCTTATGCCACAGTTGTATGGAATTCATATCCTTCTTCAGTGGTGGAAATAACTAAGAGAATTGTTGTTGTTGATAGAAATTTTCAGTGCTGTAATGTGTGTGAGAGCCTACAGCTAGATTTTCCTTAGCAGGTAATTGCGCTCCTTTTAAGAAACCAGCATTTTCACCAGCAATTGAAACCACTATTTTCCAGTCTCCGATATTACATTTTTTTGTTAAAACTGTGCAGAAAATCATAGTCAAACATTCTTTAAGTATACAGATAACTAACTTCTGAGTCTGGACTGCAAGGTTTCCTTGGCTAATGCCAGAGCAGTCTGATGGCATGTGAAGTTGCTGTGTTTTGACACTAACCAAAAGTTAGATCTAGTGCTTTGGACATTGCTGATTTCCCAACTTTGCTCTTTATATCCTTTAAATATGCAGCAATTTCCTACCATATAGACATGTATTTTCGTGCGCTTAACTTGATCTGTAGGAATTAACAGATTATTCTTCAGCAGTCTTTCTAATTTATCATACGCTGTATTAATGAAAAGTTTCCACTTTGAACATTTTTCTAATTTTATTATACATTAGTTGGAACTGCTCTAGTATTACAGTGGAATTTTTAATATCCAGTACCTATGATGATCTGCTGACTTTCAAGTATTAGGTTTATTTTTCTCAAAAATTTCTAATAGAAAATCTGTGATAATTTATAAAATATAGCTCTAAGAACTTGCAGCAGTTCATATCTAAATTATATATAATTATGGCCAAAATTACAATTATGGCCCAAATTACAATTATATTCATGTTCGTTATTGTAATGGCCCCGAAGATCAAATATTTGGCTGCATGGCTTATGTATTAAATAGTCAAAACCAGAAGAGCTAAGTTGGCTTGAACTAGAAGGGAGAAAGAATATTACAAAGGACTCCTGAAAATTTTATTTCCGGTTCCCTTCTGTTAAACTGTGGTGGCTTACACATACATGGTTATGTTGAAAAATACTGGGATATGTCTGAACAGCATATGAATTTCACGGATTCATGGAATCACGGAATCATGGAATTTTCAGAGTTGGAAGGGACCTCTAGAGATCATCTAGTCCAACTCCCCTGCTAAAGCAAGATTGCCTAGAGCACATCGCTCAGGACTGCATCCAGGTGGGTCTTGAAAGTCTCCAGAGAAGGGGACTCCACAACCTCCCTGGGCAGCTCTTGTTACACCACTTAATTCTTGGTTCCTCATTTGTCAAAACAATGGAAAAGTTTGTCAGGGACTTTTCATTTGGGAGTCTTCTTGCAGTGCTGCTGAAATATTTTAAGCAATTTGTTAATACCTAGGTTCCCACCTGAAATCATTAGGAAGTACTTCTAGCATCCTAATGAATTTTTGTCTTGTAATTTGCATGACTCTGACAGAGAGCGGTGTTTATACAATGTCTTCAGTGAAAAAGCGTACGCTCTGAGATTTCCAGGTATAGACAGGCAGGCGGCAGCCAGCGGGACGCTGACTGTCGGTGTCTGATTCTCTGTCAGAAACTAAGAAGTATGGGATATAGCCTGTACATTCATACGTGTATTCCAGAGCATGCTAAGTCTACATATCAAACACAGGCACAGCCCTTCTCTGCAAACCAGGTGATTCATGTGGATTAGTGGGGATTAACATTAACAGCAGTGCCTCGTTGCGAATGATATCATTATGGGTAGGGAGTTGGTTGGTTCTAGTCTCAAGGGACAATCAGTGAAGACTGTTGATTATATTCAGGCTTGTGATGACTAACTAAGAGAGCTACTGGCTTGGGAAAGGGGGTGGGGGCAGGAGGGGCAACGGGATCTGGGTAAAGGAGAGAGGGAAAAATTGAGGAAATTTGGAATTTGGCCTGGGCCTTCGCCTTCTGTGAGCTTCCATCAGGAAACAGCTTTTTGTCCAACTGAGCAGGTGTGTACAGAGGGTACAGCAAAGGGGACGTGCTTTGTTTTTAACAGCTTTCCTGGACCTTAAGTGACTGATTTTGCCATATCGATTGTAACTGTTTCCACTCTTGTCCTTATTTTGTCTGGTTTTGATCCACTCAGAGGGGCAGCAGTCACTCTTGTCTGTGTTATTTCTCCAGACAAAAATATTTAGCTTCCTGTGAAAAGCATGCCTCTTTCCTTTTTTCTTTCTCCCTCCCTTCTTACTGTTGTTTGTTGTTAAATTAGGCAGTTCAACTCTGATTCTCATTAATTTAGGCCTCAGGATTAAGTCAGTTTAGAGGTGATTAGGTTGGATTAGAACTTGGTCTAGTTTAGAGGTGTTTAGGCAACAATGACTTTGTCTGAATGCAACAAAGCAAGAGAAAAACATATAGTGGCGTAAGCATGCTCTCCCAGGTTATTAAAGACAAATTTGAATGTATAAACACAAAGTATAGAATACATGTTCTGCATTTAGGTTTTTGACCAAAGGTTATGAAATGTTCTCCCTCAACTAATAGTGCATTTTGTTTTATAATGAAACACCCATAAAATATGAACAGGCTGAGTGTTCCATGATTTTATTTTTATTTAGGGTATCACAGAAAGAAAGAAATGCACAGAAAATAGTACTTCAGGATTCAAAAATGGTCTGAGCTTTCCTTGTGTGGTCTGGTCTCCAAACAACATGAGGTTTATCGTTCACAGTGTTTTTCTGGAAAGTCTGTTTGCTTGCAGGATCCGAGAAGTCATAAAATTTGATCCTCTTAAATCCTCTGTTCTAGACAGAGAGAGAGAGGGTAAAAAAAATCCATTGCATTAAGATGCAATAGTGAATTCCAAGGACTAAGAACAGAGCTTTTCCTGAGCACATCAATGCCAGTCTCAGCTCTAAGGTAACAAGAAAATTTTCTTCCTTCTGAGGCTCCCTGAACACAGTATCTATGTCCTATGCAAATTCCATTATTCCATTTAAGTCGCAAGACTCACTTTTTCTATTTAGCCCCCTTAATCATTTATCTAACTGTAGTCAAGAAGTCTTATGAAACATCTTTTATTTTATTTTGCTTTTCTGGAGAGAGAATGTTCTGCATTCTAATCTGCTTTTTCCTGTGGGTGATAACATTTAAAAGGCATGGCTAATTTTTTTTTTTAAGTCCCATTACAATCATTGTATGTTAATTAGCTGATACCAATTAAATATGTTATTTTTGCTATCTCTCACTACGTGCTCAACGCATTTT
The DNA here is from genome assembly GCA_013400035.1 of Rynchops niger. Taxonomy (NCBI): domain Eukaryota; kingdom Metazoa; phylum Chordata; class Aves; order Charadriiformes; family Laridae; genus Rynchops; species Rynchops niger. The sequence continues at coordinate 63,084 of VXBH01009382.1, forward strand.
TTGAAAAAGTCTTAGGAGAGTTGCCTATAAAATTTCTTCTGTAGTCTTTTTTCCAACTAGTCATTCATTGCGGGGGGAGGGGAAGGATGTCAAAGTCTGGAATTAAGGCAAGTGTGAAGTTCTTTCAAGCTGTCTGTTGATGCTTGCATTGCTAATTCATTAGCAACACTTAGCTATAAACTTTAAGTTAAATCTATGGGGCTAGTGAAGGAGTGAAGGTGTCTCTTCACTATTGCACCGAACATCTTGCTGGACCTATCTTTTGCGATCTTGTTACTGAAAATCACCCCTGTGAAAAAGATTAATTTTACGCAGTTATTTTAAGTGATGATGAGACCCACGTGTATTACCTACCTTTTGATTAACATTGCCTTTTAAATTTCACATGTCAGCTTGGCAAGAAAGAATAACATATAAAGTAGTGGTATATGGAGTTAACGTAATTATTTTCTACGGTACTCTGCTTGGCCGCCTGGCATTGCTTTCTAGGAAGAGGATTTCCGGTTAGCCTCTGTAGAGATAAGACAACGGGTTTTGGACCTTTCTGGTGTTTGGGAGTTGATGCAAAGACAATCTCTATCGGCTATCACTTCAGATTCTTGATTAGTATGCTTTTTTTCTATTAAAATGGCAAACCATCATCACAAATTGCAATCACAGTAGTAGCAAAACAAAGCCAGAAGAGACTTGTTTTATATATTACTTGAGGTGCTTTGCTCCTGCTCAAATTTGTGCGGTTGAAATATCTAAGATCATGAAAGAGGCCAGATACTTGAAGTGCATGTTGCTACATAAGTTTATGAGATCCAGCTCTTTTCCGGCCTTCCTTGCTGTCTCTTATTCTTCAGATACTCAAGACTAGTCTGTATATAATTAAATGAGTTTTAAGGTTTTGTTTTCTATCAGCCAAGTGTTTTATTTTATTCTTTTCCACTGCTGCTTTTTCCCAGTCATTTTTCCCAAGGATTTAATACCTATTTTCATTACCTAGTAAGATGTAGACTTTTATTATCTTTATTAACCTTTATTATCTGGGTTCATTAAAATGAAAGTCATATCCTGTAGCATAGACAGTGCTTCTAATATGAGAAATAATATGCAAAAATCAATATACAAATATTATTAAATAATGAACATGGTGTATAATAGCTTTATTGGTGTGCAGGGGAACTGGGATATACCTCAGTTTTGGGTTTTTTTTAACTAAATAATGACATACTTGGTTAATTTTTCACCTTTCTGATTCTAATTAGCTATTTAAATACTGCTTTTAAATGAAAATAATTATTTATTATAAACATTTGTTTTAAACATCAGTATATTCTGTGTCTATAGAGTGATATATTCCCAACTGAATATATATTATATATATATTCAACTGCTGAGTAAATGCAGCATTAACGTATAGTAATAATGTTTTGTAAGAAAACTGTTAATTAGATTGGGCTTGAGATTAAAGTACAGTATTTGTGTACAATTAGACTCCTTTTAAATTGTCTCTAATTAGATTGACTAATATTAGGTCTTACCTTCATGTGTCTTCAATATCTGTATTTTAAAACATCCTTAAGACTTTCAGTCCTATACTTTATGTGGTAGAAAAACAAGTTCAGAAAAAAATGGCTCTTTTTAACACAAGGAAAAACATTTCAGTAGTTTTAAACTCTTTCTTCTTCATTGGTTAATTTGTCCTAATTGGTTTTTTAGTAGTAATTTTGAGCTGTGATAATTTTACTGAGAATGTGGTCTGCAGTGGGAGCACAAATCTGGTATTTTTTGGAAAAAAAAAACATATTTAATGAAATGTTACTATACCTTTTTTTATTTGGTTTTGCAATATCAGCTGTCCCGATCTCATGTCACCAAGATGACAGGTTAAACAAACATCTGTATGTCATGTGAACCATGGCTTTTCTTATCTTGCAGTAAAAGCATTTGCTATCGCAATATGTTATTTCTCTAACATTTATTTTCCTGATCAGTTAAAATTTTTTCATCTGAAAGCTTTGCAAAGAAACATAGATCTGTGTTTATGTATGTGAGATCTAGGTGTATTTCATTTAGCTTTCTTCAACAGCCTTTCCTTTTGGGAGTTCTGTAACTGGAAAACTCTGTGACTATCTCCATTGTTTATAAAGCAAAATATCAGTAAGAAAGACTTCTGTCCTCTTATCCTGTTGACTGTTGTTACTTAAGTAGTCTATGCTTACCTTAAAATGCCTCCAGTTCTAGTTAGGGTGACTCTGCATAGACTACAATAGTTATCGTGACATCTTATTTTTACCGTTCCTCTTTTATACTTGCTGCTGGGATCATAGTCCAGCTCAGAGCATTCTATTTGTTTCTGCTAACTAATTACATGGTAAATCTTACCAGATAAGAACACTACATCTATCAGTATCCTCAAATCCCTTCAACCAAGAGCTAAAGGAATGTGATGTCTTTCAGTTTCAGATTCATTTGCCATAAATAAAGCCTAACAGCAGCAGCAACAGCAACAAAAAAACCTGAACCAACCAAAACAAAACAACCTGCAAAAAAACTCAACCCCAAAACACTGGTTTTATTTGCCTTTGAAAGAATGGGGCTAAAACTTAAGATGCCCATTGAAAACATTAAAGGTTTTGGTAGCTCTGCTCAGGCCTGACACACAAAGAAAATGGAGTTTAATGACAGCTTAATTAAAAGCTGTCTTAATTATGTCTTAATTTTGATTGTTATGCATTGATATGACTATGCTTAAATGCATAGGGCATGGAAGGTTAGAGCCTAAAATATAAAGGTCAAAAGAAAGATCTCCTAAACTTTAATTAAAAAAAAAAAAAAAAAATAGTTACTATTTGACCTTGTTGAAAGTGACCTGAGAGACGAGCAAGAGATTATTGTTTTACTTGATATGTCTTTTTAGCTCTTTGGCATATTTAAGTTTTCATTTAACGTATTTTGTTAACTATGCTATATTTATTCTGTTCATACATATGAATATGTAATGTATGAACATCGCAATGTATGAACAGTACATTTATATGAATTAAGTAAAATAGCAATAAATATTTCTTTAACATTGCATGATATTAATAATAACTGCTTAATATTCATTGTTAATTCTATCAAATAAACTTTTGGAATTGAGTTCCCCTACTCAATATTAACTTGAAGTAATAAAAACCTAACGAACTTATTCCTTCTATGTCCCCCTTCCCATGAAAACAAACAAACCAAAAATTGTTAGTCATTTGTTTAATGTATAGCCTCTGGGCATGTAACCTGGAATAAACAGCCTATAATTCAAGTGTAATTTCTAAGAAATAAGGTCTATCACTCTCCTCAGGCATTAGCAAAATCCTCCATTCTCTAGAGTCATTCATGGAAATGCTATTAATTTTTACTACTCTTACCTGAGGATTATACTCATACATTAATACAAGTAATAAAAAATTAATATTACATCATTTTAATAGAATTTATTCAACTTTATTCATATATCTAATATTTGGTGTTACATCATTTGATGTAACAATTCTACTGGATAAAAAAATACATTAAAAATAATAGTAACTACTATATTATACTAAGATGATCCTAAAGATTGTGAAAGACCAATCCCATTGCAATTGATAGTTTGTGGGTTGTTGTTTTTTTTTTTTTTTTTCCTCCAAACGTCTGAGAAACTATTGTATTAGCCAATCTGACTTTCCAGATAAAGGTCACCTATTTATTTCTGTATTCCTTCATTGCTCCTGTAACTGTGGCATGAGTAAAGCATGTCCTTCAAAAAAATTATTGAGTCTTCCAATACTTTCTACACCTTAATATTTCCAGATCATTTCCCTTGATGGTTTATTATTAACAAAGAACAGAGTTTATCATTTGGATACATCTGTCTTCTCCTTCCAATGACTGCATCCTGATATCTACTCCATCATTAGATAGAATGTAATGAAAGTCTTTGGTTCGGTACAAGGAAATGTTTGCAAAACATTATTCGTAATTCATTATTAAAAACAGACCCGATTTTAGCTGTGTCTGCCAGTATCAGTCTAGGGCAGGGAAGAAAAATTGATGTCTTTATATATATAAAAAATTAAGGAACTATTATTAAAATACACTTATCAATTAGATTAGAACTTTGGATATTGACTGAATTGTTATTTCAGCTCTTTGCGTGCTTTTTTATTTTTTTTAAGCTTCTTGCTTCCAACATGAACCCCACGAGAAAATAACTAGAAGCATTACAATACATTGCCTACTTCACAGTAGGGAGACTGTAACCAATTGTTGGTATACCTGTACTGTATATAGCTTTACTTCATGATTTATTTTGAATAGTTAGTTGAAATTCAACAACCAAATACTGAGCTAATCTTGAATTTTCTAAGACTCAACAGAAAAAAATCATCTTTACTTTCTAGTTTACTAAATGTCACACAGTGGATAATATGGTATAACCTTTCATCAAATTTCTGGCTAAAATGAATGTATACCTCAAATGTATAGTTGAACACTTTACAAAAGGGCAGGTGCAACTGATTAATATTCATATCATGAATTTCTTTTTTCCTTTGCAACACTACCTTATCTGCCTTTGTAAGATGAAAGGCAGAAACAAAATCTTATTCCTAGAAATTTATCAGCATATTGGTTTTAATCAATACTGGTAGATATACTACATTTTTACCCATATTTATGTCCTAACACAGACTATATATTACTTGCATTGTAAGAAGGTAATTGATCTTGACACTCTCATGTCTATACTCTCTAATTGTCATTCTTCCTGCACATTTTCTTTTATCTAGGCAAAAATTTGCAGAGAGGAAGGATAAGATCTGAATGAGCCTCAGAAAGGCTGAATAACAAAATGCAATGCACATTATGTGGTTTATAGAAAATTACACTTGAGAAAATTACACTTAAAAACCATCTCTGAAATTTAAAAAAAAAAAAANAAAAAAAAAAAAAAAAAAAGAATAGGGGTTTTAGGCAAATTACTCCCATTAATGTCAGTGGGAATTGTGCAGCTAAGATCCATCTGTATTGGGTTTTCGGGGAAAAAAAATAACACTATATTGTCAGGAAATATAATGGTTTTCAGTAATTCTGAGGTTACCTGGAGTTTTAGGATCTCACATGAGGGGGAAGATAATAGAATACCCATTAAATACTGTCCCTTAGAATTTCCAGTGATAGACGCATAGAATCTTCATGGCTGGAAAGGCCCTTTGAGATCATAGAGTCCAACCAACCATACACAAACAAGAAACCCCCCTAAAATCTCTGTCACTAGAGCATGCCCTGAAGTGCCAAATCTAGATGTTTCTTAAATACCTCTAGGGATGGTGATTCAACCACCTCTCTGGGCAGGCGGTTCCAGTGCCTGACCACTCTTTCAGTAAAGTAATTCCTCCTAATATCTAATGTACCCCCCCCCCCCCGCCTCAACTTCAGACTGTTTCCTCTGGTCCTGTCATTATAATTCAGTATGCTAAAATATTGCCTCTTGGAGATCTCTTTCCCCTTCTTTGTCTACTCAAATCCGGAGTGTCCTCAGATAATTTCAAAATAAATACATACAATGAGTATGATTAGCTTATGACCTGTATGAGATAAGTAAATTCATCTGCAGCACCTTATCAACTGTCCTATGTTATCTCATTTCTTTCTTGGTAGGCTGGAATGATAGAACTGTTTAGGTTGGAAGAGATCTGTAAGGTCATCAAGTTCAACCATTAACCTAGCACTGCCAAGTCCACAACAAAACCATGTCCCTAAGCACCACATCTACATGTCTTGTGTCTTTTCAATGCCTTCAGGGATGGTGACTCAACCACTTCCTTGGGCAGCCTGTCCTAATGCTTGATAACCCTTTCAGTGAAGAAATTTTTCCTAGTATCCAATCTAAGCCTCCCTTGGCACAACTTGAGGCCATTGTTTCTTGTCCTATTGCTTGTTACGTGGGAGAGGGTACAGACCCCCACCTCACTACAACCTGCTTTCAAGTAGTTGTAGAGAACGATAAGGTCTCCCTTCAGCCTTCTTTTCTCCAGGCTAAACAACCCCAGTTCCCTCAGCCCCTCCTCAACAGGCTTATGTTTGAGACCCCTCACCATCTTCATTGCCCTTCTCTGGACTCACTCCAGAATCTCAATGTCTTTCTTGTAGTGAGGGGCCCCAAACTGGATATGGTATTTGAGGTGTGGCCTCATCAGTGCCAAGTACAGAATGACAATCACTTTCCTAGTTCTGCTGGCCACACTATTTCTCATACAAGCCAGGATGCTACTGGCTTTCTTGGCCACCTGGGCACACTCCTGGCTCATTTTCAGCTAGCTGTCGACCAACACCCCCAGGTCGACAGCTATAGTTACGTTGTATTTCTGTAAGAATGAGCTACCTAAGAAATTTACCTAGAGTAAGCTTCTATGCACGTTCCATTGATTTTTTATTTTTTTTTTAATCATTATTTTTTCCTATTTGCCTCAGAACTGTGGCCAGTTGTTTTAGGATGATTGTCCTAATGAAAGCAGTGTATATATAGAAGGGTAACAGCCGTAGAAAAATTGATCCTTAAAGTCAGCATGAAGATTTTCTCTGATTTTTCCATTTAAAAAAAGACAAAATTTGGAAAACAGGCCTTTCTCTGCTTCAGTAAGATGAAGGAAAGACTTTATTTGGCCTTTGCCTACTGTTTTATTGGGCCTGTAGAATCCTTAAGATTCCTCTTAGACAAGATCTTACATCGGAAATAAAAAGACAATAGAAAACTTTACAGTCCTAGTTAAAAAGCAATGATTTAGTGAAATAAGAATCCTTGAATTTAAAGATAAGATAAAATCAAAACTAATTCTCACTGCGACAGTAATCAGGGCATATCGGCTTAACTCCAGGGTGCTTAATTCCCTTGGGAGCTATCTGCAGCCTGCTGCACACAGGTCTTCTTACACTAGGCAGCAATTTTAGGAAACGTGAACACGTTAGTCATGAACTACCAGAAGAATTGTTGCTTTTAAAATGCATTAATCTTTCTATCTCTGCCTGTCTTGGAAAAGAAGTATTATTTTGTAGAATGTAATACGTGGTTTGTACGAGATTACTGTGACATTAGTACGAAGCTACTTCGATTCAGTTGGTACTGGAGAACATTGGGAGTTAGGCTGTAACTTTATCCCAGAACAATTGTTTCACCTAGAGGACAAAGGCTTTGTCTGCTCCACTTTACACGGTCCGAGGCTGCCTTTAAGACTAGTATGGGCCCTACCAACATGTCAGGGTGATTTGCTTTAATGCACAGTCAGAGGTGCCTTAATGGAAAAACTGTGGATTAGCCTTTGTGTAGAACGTCTATGGATGGAAAAGCAAATAGAAGGAAGTGCATGCTTTGTTGAAGCCTGGCCTAAAGACAGTTTTCTTTAAAAGTATAAAGGCATAGACAAGATGATGTGGAACTTTTGCATATCTTTATTTTTAATTTGCTCCCCCTTTGCTTTGAAGGTTTGTAATTTGCTGCACGCCAAGAGGAATAACTGCTTCATACCCCCCTTTCTGAGTCTGCCATGATTGTTTGTTGTACTCCTCAGGGAACTAAATCAGCAAACCAAAAACCAAATCAGCAGATTTCACAGTTTCCCTCTACCCCCAACTCTATGGCTGGATTTTTTTCTTGTTGTTTTGTTTTTAATGAAGCAATATTTCACTCTTGTATCTAGGCTTCCCAAAAGCTGTCAGGTCCCTTTCATAATGGCTCATGAATTCAAGATTTCATCAAAACTTCTCCGTGGGCCTGTAAGCCTTTTTCTAAGACTGTAATACCTAGTAACACCAAATCCCGGGAACGATGTTGATTCTAAAAACTTCAACAGCTTTATATTTTTCCTTATTTCTGCCTAGCCACCTTGCTCCACATCTTGTTTCCTTCACACAGTCTTGCATTCATGTAATGCATTAATTGATACAAGAACAGCCTGTGTCACGTTATTTTCCCAGAATTTGCTGCCATAAAACGGTGGCAATAGCTAACAAGACTGAGCTGTGTATGCAGAATACCAGTGCAAGAATCCTGGTGCAAACATTAAATTACAAAGCTCCATGTAGTAAATGGTATTCTGACAAGAGCAACAGGAAAATGGATCACTTCTTGCTCATTCTTTCTTCCTTACTGTAATAAGCAAGGCCTTTCTTACTGCTATTTAACAGAATAGCTTTACAAATGTAAATGTTGTTGCTTCTGCTTTGCATGCATTTTGTAGTTTAAAATGCAATTGTACTGCAATTGCTGAGTCTGATGAAGTCTGATTCTGTGAAACTTTTTTGAAACACAAACTTGCAGCATAATGTCATTGACCAAATTGGTTCTGAGTATAGTTTACCAAATTGTCTTGTGCTGTATGGGCACTTGCTCTCTATAGCTGTTACCATGCTACTATTTCATCCATGAATAAAAATCTGTACATGTATAATTCAGATTTTTTGTATTAAAACTGTTGTATTATATATATATATATAAAGAATTATATATATATTGTATATATAAAGTAACATGGTGCCACAGCTTGTGTGTGTTTTAACAACATGGCAGAAATAATTATCTTGGTATCTGTCTCAATGAAATATTATCTTTAATAACAATTATTCCTTTAATTACTTTTTTAAAGTAACTATATAGTAACAAAGTATTCGCACCACAAAATGAATATTAAAGGTGATGAACACAAAACTAATTCTATGTATTTTAACTACATTTAATGATATGACTAATGATAAATTTTCATTATAAATTGTTAATCAAGCAAATAAGTTTGCACTCCCTCTTTCATCAGAGTTTCTGTAATTAGTGGTTTATGTTTATTAAATTATTTTAATTTTTGTCACATATCGAGGACAATCTACCATATGTTTTAAACTAATTAACAATTTGTTTATTTTAAGAATTCCATTAATTCAGCAGCTACTTTTTAAATATGGCCAGCAGGGAAGAGGAGACTTTGCCTGAGTTTTGCAAGAAGGAAATGTTCTTCTTTATCACTAGCCCACTCTGGCAGACATGTATCCAGATCCTCAGCAGATGATTCAGGCAGAGAGATGGGTGAGGTTCTCTGATGCAGTACAAATATGTAGTTTGTCTTTCAAAAAAAAAAAAAATGAATTAAGTGGACGCCCAACATCCATGGTTTATAAATACTGGCTCTTCTTTCAAAAGAAAAAAAAGAAACAAAACAAATGGAATGCACGTGATACATATTTAATTGGGGCTAAGAAACTAGCTTTGCTGTTTCTAAAATGGCTGGTGGATTTTGTTAGTCCTAAAATATTATCTACCTTTACAGATGTTCTTGTCTTTACTATAAATTGCTGTGTATCTTCTTTGAAATCACTGTACATTAAGAGTCCCTTTAACCCTCCTGCTCTACTCCCTTACTGCTAATATTAAGCCCTTTCTAAATAAAATTTGATACTGTGCCAACATCACGTAACAAACATCATTTTTGAACAATGATGATGTGAAAATGTTGGGATGTTTTAAGAGATATTGATATTATTTGTGTGTTAAGACAAAGAGAAAATAACACTAGAAAAAGAGCTCTTACACCTTGCAAAAGCATTTCTGTGTATATTTAAATCAGGTTCTTTACAGACCCTAGTTTGATATATATTGCAAATAGTTTATAAGTTATGATTTGCCTGAATATCGATTTGTGTGGTCAGCCATCCATGATCTTTTTTAAGTTCACGAACACAGCAGAAAATTTGACATTTTCTCCACTTTCATCTACTGTGCTTTGAAAAGTTTACATTGAATTCACTCTGTTGGACACACAAGAAAGGTTTCTTTACAGTTCTAATATGTTCTGCATCGATACATTTTATCAGGCTTATACAATATGATGCATCACAAAACCATGCAAAGCCACGCAACTTGTCTGATTAATTTAGTTGGAGACTGTTAAATTCAAAACCATTTTGCTATAGTGAGGCAGATAAAAAATCCTGGGATGCAAGATGATTTGTTCTGCTTACAGATGACTCTTAGCAATAGAAAACAATATAATATTGTGGTTCATGTAATTATTCCAGTGTTACTTAGGCAGTAAATATATGTAACTTATTCAGTTGAGAACAAGTGAGGTGAAAATATTTTGTTTATACATAATAGTGCAATACAGGAGAAAAATAACAGAAATGTATGTAAAAGCAGGTCTATTGACTCCTCCACACCACAGTATTTATACGGAATTGGTATATTTTACTTAATACAGTGATGTTTGCACGTTTACATGCTTTCTAATAGCATATGGATAGAGGGTTTTTATTTTCAGGCCAACTAGCATCAAAACGCTAGCATGCTGCACAAATGCAAGTGGAAGTATCTGTCATGATGAACAATTGTTTGTTTACCTCTCTCATGTTCCAAGACTCTTAGAGGTTTGTTTGTTTACCGGCAAACAGGATAAGCAGTTCCTATTTCTCTGAGCATCCAAACTTAATTTTCCTAAATTGTAGGTGCTTATGACATCTACTCACTAACATAAGTCATTGCTTCTTAGTGGGTTTCTACATAAGTTAATTCACATACGTAATCTTTTAATAATAAGGAAGAATCTGTATTTAATGCCCCTTCAATATAAATTTTTCTATATTTTTTTAACTCTGTGTTTTCAGTTGAAAAGCCTAATGCTAAATCAGGCTTTCCCTAGGCAGAAGGTTAATTTCACAGTTCAGAGATGCTACATCCAGTCTAATCACTGGTTAATCTTGAAATAACTTGAGGCTTACAGACTTCTCTTTCTATCTGGATGCACTTAGCTGCTACCAAGCATCTTGCTGTCCCAACGCATATCACACTGAGGCTGGTCTATGATCTGCTAGCAAAGTTTTTTCTTGATAGATTGAATGGCATCTTGAAATTAAAATTCGTCTTTTGAGGAAACTGAGCCATGAAAAGCTGATCAAAAATCTTGATCTGAAATTAAAGAAACTAAAGATATTAGAAAAAAATAAGGTCTTTAAAGAAAATAAAAGATATGCTGCATCTAATGCCTTCTCTCCTTGAAATTTTTTTTTACGTCACTGAAATCTTAACATGTTCCATTTAAAAAAAAAAAATCCTTTTTTATTTTTAATTTTAAAATTTCATCTGAGTAATTTTCTTTCCTCTCCTAACTTTGATGAGCTTGTTGTACTCTGTTCTCCCTAAAAAGTCCTTCTCATCCTTTTAAGTGTTTCTCTTCTCTTTTGATACCAAGTTTTGATTTTTAATATTGCTTTCCTGAAAGGCTACTCTGATCTAGGATTGCCTCTAAATCCTTTTTTTTTTTTTTTAAAGCGCAGAATGCTTATCATTAATAAGATTCCACTGAGTTAACCCGCCTGTTAAAGTTTAAGTTTCACTCTCTGACCTATAAAGAGATATAAAATGAAAACAAAACCAAATTCTCTTTTATGAAGACTAGAAGAAAGTGCTAGATAGATCTACATCAAATGCTGACTGTAGTTTAAAAAGAAACATCAAAGGAGTTAAGCAATACTAAAACTATTGCTTTAGTTTTAGTACAGCATGAAAATCAGAGATTTAGAGTTACTTGTAAGTTCAGCTTGTCGCATCATATCCTGTATTTCAGGATACATTGCATTTTGGACACATTAAGAACATACACGGAAATGCTTTATAATCTAGTACACCATATTTTATTATTAATAGAAGGGGCGGTTTTTTGGTTTGGGTTTTTTTTTGTTTGTTTGTTTGTTTGTTTTTTTTTTCTTTTAGTTTTTTTTATATCTGACCAGTATTTCTAATGTATTAATGGAGGAATTTGAAAACATACTTTCCAGACAGGTGCGGGTTTTGACACACTCCTTTATTTTGAAACAACAAGAAAAAAGTCGTTAACTTAGATTTGTAAGATTGGGTTGCAGGCAACAACACAAATATAACATCACTACCCATATTATTTCACAAAATGTGAAAAGTTGCAACCATATGTTTTAGCTGTTTGTAGATTAGATGACCTCATTATTTAAGTTAATGGTAGCTAAACATTTCTGTGTCCCTGTGAATTATTAACTACTCTTGTATTATTGATTATAGCTTTATTCCTCTCATTGGTAGAGTTTAAAAAGCTGTGTGAGTGCATTGAATTAGTTACAGGTGGTATTTTTCTATATTACTCAAAGACATGTAATAAGTCTTATTCTGAAATTATTTGCATGGTAACTGGGAAAAATGTTATCAACAGGTATACTATTAGAAGACCTATATATTGGTATGGACATTAACTTTATTCCATAGATTTATTTGTACAATCTGGACGTACTTAAGACTAAACGAACCTGGTACGAGCACCATAATAAAAAACATTTGTTGCATATAGATAGAACAAAATGTTGCAACTAGTACTGAAGTGTAATTGGTGCACTCTTTATTATCAATAGGTTATAGAATGTTAAAAATACTTCATAAATTGCAACAAAAGAAAAAAAAAGTTATCTGACTACTTCTTTTTCTTCAAATTTAAAAATTGTGTTACAGAAAAGGAACATTGCAAGTGTTTTGCATTTGGCCTATTCCCAATGCCATTCTTATTAATATAAACTTATAAAGCAGCAAATATTTGAAGAATTGTAGTACAAAAAAAAAAAAGGCATCTCTTTGAGCAACTTCTGTGTAAAATCAGACTTTGGAATTTTGGGGACAGATTACTGCCTTGAGTAAATTCTCATAGGTTATTCTTATGTCATTGAAGACAACTAGATCAGTATATACTTAACAGTGAACATCAGGTTATAAAGCGAATTGTTTATTGTGTTCATTGTCATGTAGGTGATCTGGTGTTTAGTGAATATATGCAATTACGTACAAGTGTGCTACTGAGGAAAACTTCTTGAGTTACATACTTTAAAACTTTCATATTACATTGACTTCAGCATTTCTGAAGAAACAACTCGTCAGTCAGAAAATAAAATAAACCTAAAACTTCAATTAGGAGAACGTGCTATGGTAGCAGTTATCGCTTGAGTGGGAAATAATTGTCCAGTGTTTGCCAAGCAAATAACAGGATGTGTGTCAAACAGTGAAATCAAAATGAATAAACAGAAGAGCTGTCAACTTTAGTTGTAGTTGCAGAGTATTCAGTGATCCCTTTGGGAAATGAACTTAACAAACTTGACGCCTTTTTTTTTTTTTAATTTCAGCATGTATTTTACTTGTTTTTTTTTTTTATGAATGAATTTTTACTACTAATGCTCAACAGGGAAATCTGGCTCTTTAGGAAGACATTGTTATAATGTTTTAGATGTAAGAAGTAGAGCATTTAAGAAATACGCTGCTTAATAAGTTACTATGTAAATATACCATGAATTTTCAAATGGATTTTCATTCAATATTTTAGCTTGTGAAACAAGAAATATAACTAGAAAATAGGGATTAATAAATAATTGCTAAAAAAACCCAAGAAATAACTTCATCAGCACTTAGACTTCCTTACTTAGAAACTGTTGTAAAAGAATGGCCGTGCAAGTAAAATTACAAAAAGTAAAAAGTTTTCTGAACAAATATCAGGCTATATTTTTAGGAAACTTGAGGCTGGAAATGGTTGTGTGTTTTCAATAAAGTATTGCATTGACTTAATTTTTAGTTCAAAATAGTAAAATGATAAATTTCAGCCATTTAAAACTTTTGACTTGAGAACTCCGAAACATTTTCATAAGTAATTTTTGATGCAGTGCTGCTTTGTTAGCTTGATGGCAGTAAGTCAACACATTTAACATTATTAAAGTACCTTTTTCACAATTTCTGATTACCAACTTTGTTCTATAAATATTTACAAAATTTGAGTCTAACACACTGATAGTGTAGTATATCATAGAATCAGTTGTGTTGGAAGGGACCTTTAAAGGTCATCGAGTCCAACCCCCCTGCAGTAAGTAGGGACATCTTCAATGAGATAAGATTGCTCAGAGCCTTCTCAAGCCTGGCCTTGAACGTGGCTGATGGAAAAAGTATTTTCTTAGACCCTTATGGAAGGGATTCAGGATTTTGTAGGAGAAGAAAGCAGAGCTAGAATTAAACATAGGTAAGCCCAATACTCTGACCTGAAGTAGGAATAAGTGGGTCAGCCTAAGAGGTTGTGCTGGTACCTTTAAGATAAAACAGCATCCTCTAGATAGATGTAAAAGTTGTCCCAGTTCCTGGTAACAACCAGTTAACTCGTCCTGTATGAGATGTGATACTTCTCTCAGTAACTACTTGATTCAGAGTTTTAGCTTGGCCATTCTGCCTGTGGTTTTCGAGCCCTGCTGCTGTCCTTTAGTTAGCACTGTATCAGGCTGCTCTGTTTGGCCACCTTATATTCAGCTTGCAATGGAGTTGTTATGTGCCATCCAAAGGCCTCAAGTATCATTGCGCTTGTTACCGGCACTTTTACTGTGCCTATTCTCCTTTTTTTCTGCCACTTACTTGCATTTGGTGATTCCTAATCATCAGCCTTGCAAGCATTTGCCTATTACTTCATAAACTGCCAAATTGCTACTTAAGCTAGCTGTGACCCATTTAATATATGCAGTATGTTCACACAAACCCACTGGTTGACATAATTTCAGTTCTTGGTATTAGTATTGAGGATTAATACTATATTAAAATGTTTAAGGTTTATACAACAGTTATTGTTTTAATGGAAATAGGGAAGAAATATCCACCGCTGTGAGGTTTTGAATTGCCTATGAGTTGTTTCATGTCATGTGCACATGATGTGATACTGGTCAGTCATAGGATCATAATATGGTTTGGGTTGCAAGGTACCCCTGGGCTAATTCTTGTCTTAATTTTCTCTCCTGCTCTCTGCCCTCCATTCATAGAATCATAGAATCATTTAGGTTGGAAAAGACCCTTAGGATCATCAAGTCCAACCATTAACCCCACTCTTTTCTGGTCCTCTGTCATTAGAAATAATAACTAAGGGACTTATATAACCAGTGTGTCTCATGCAGACTTTCTAACAAATAATAGAAATACAAATTTAGTCTTCAAGATGTAAAAGATAGGTATTTTTGCATAACAGGCAACATAAAACCTCTTACTCCATCAACAACTTGGTTAGGTTTCATCTTCTGGATGTAGGTGTGGGAATAACTTGCTCTGATGGTTCAAAAAAGAGACTCAGAAGCTTTATCAGCTGATTGTTTTCTAAACATGGAATTTTACATCCATTTTTGTGTGGTATTGCCTCAGTAGAAGGAATCTTTTCCTGTTATCTCCTAACGTATTTTTATGTTATTTTTAAACACATTTTTACAGAAAAATAGTACAGTGGTATTTAAAAGAAAATCCAAAATGAGAAATAACTAGGTAACAGTGCTATGGGAAAAGATTCATGGGTGAGAGTGAAGAACTAAGGGGATCATAGTGAAAAACTTGTTGACTGTGAATCAGCTGTGTCATATTGTTTTTTTGGAAGGTAAATGTTATTTTGAAAAATCTCAATATATGTTATGTGTTGCTGATGTGGTTATAGAGCTGATGTATTTTAAAAAATCCTTAGTTCTAAACAATTCTGAATTGGAATATTGGAATACTTTAGGCAACACATATAAAAAAAAAAAAAAAACCTAAAAATAGAAAGAGAAGACTGGAAGATAACTGAAGCAAAGGAAGATGACTTTGTTTTGCTTTAAAGACAAAATGTTTTCTTTGTTCACTGTGATGCAAGCAAGTCAGGAAAATAAGAAAAAAGCCCTATTTGTAGTTGAGGGGACTTTGGCAAAGTTTCCTTCAGGATGAAACTGAGGACGGTTAAGCACTGCTTCAGGGCTTACAAGGTTCTGGAACACCCTCTTCATATCATGGAATAATTTAGGTTGGCAGTGGCCTCTACAGCTACATAGTTCAATCAGTTGCTTAAAGCAGATCTACCTTCAAAATTACATCAGATTCTACAGGGTCTTGCTCAGTTGAATTATGAGCAACACCCAAGATACAGGTAAAGTGACAGACACTGCATGGACTCTTTGGACAATGTGTTGCAGCATTTACTCACTGTCATTGTGAAGAAAACGTGAAAAATACTAGTTTAAAAACAGGTTATATTGTAATATTTCTGCAGCAGGAAAAGCACAGCTGATTTTACCTTGGTGCAGGAAGGAGGATGAACTAGATTCTCTTTTGGATCTGTATGTCTATGATTTTTCTGGTAAATAACTCCATAAATAACATATTTTTCTCTTTCATTGCAGCAGGAAAAGAATCAGGAAAGCTCAAGAAATAAAGGTAAGTGATAATTATTTTCAAAATGTAGAGATTCTTGTAATCATCACAAATCCAACATCTATCGGTAAAAAATTATCCGGACAAATTGTTTGCTGAGTGTTTTGGTATTTGAAATGACAAAAATATATCCGAGAAAGGAGGATGTAATGTAGAAAGTAAATGCGTAAGCTACTATATTTGGAACTATGCTTGAGGTGAACAAGGCTGACTGCTGTACTCTGGATGGGCTGGGCTGCACAGCTTCTGTCTGAATTTGCATCCTCAGCTGTGTATGCTTAGTATACTTCAGTGAAACACCAGTAGTGTCACTTTAGCTTCTCCATTTCCATTCAGCAAATCTGTAATTGGATGTGATTCCAATTTATGCATAAATTAATCACATCCTTAATGGGCCGCCTTGCAAAACTATTGTCATCTGTGGTTTTTGCATGCAATTTTTTTTTTATACTTCCACTGCACCTTCCTCTGTGCCAGTGGCTAGGTACTACAAAAAATAGAATATCCAAGTTAAAGAAACAGCCTTGTATCAAGAAAATTAAAAGAGTTCAGAAACACAAATTGTGGATTTCATGCTTCTTTCTAATACAAATTCTGATAAGAGACAGAACACCCAAATCTCTTGGTTAAAAATCTGCTAAGCAAGTAATGAAAGGCAAAATTGCCAATAGAGGCAAAGATTGTTCTCTTGATATTTTAGTTGCTTATAAAGGAAGACTATGAGGTGCTTTAAAAGGGAAAACAAAAGGAAAGTAGAAGAAGAAAGAACACCAGTTAAAGGTTAAAAAGAGAGGAGGGAATTAAGTGACAAACTAAACCGCATCTTTTTATTGCCTGAGGAAGCAATCCTTAATCACATCACCTGAGTTATCTGTTCTTAATTCAGTTATTTATGTATCACGCTACTCATTAATCTCAATTTCCTTGCTTTCCCTCACACTAAGGCTATACATGGGCATCTAAAGACAAACTAAATCTAATGGTTGTTTGGAGTTGTGGCAGGACAATTACATCATAATGATATGATTAACATAATCTGAAAGACCTACGGTCCTTCATTTGAAGCATTTGCATGGTAAAATACATTAAAAAAAAACAAGTCAGTTTCACCAGATTGTGATTAATAATTTTATTTTCTGAGGTAGTACAATATAAAGTTGAATCATCTCTCGATGGAGGTAGCAAGTGTATCTGTGATGTATTGTTCAAAGACCTTTCCTGTTTTATGACTTAATACAATACAATTACATAAAAGACTGTGAGAGCTCAGATTAGATTATGTAAATAAAATATTTATGAATGTTTAATTTTAAAGAAAGTACAAACTTTATGCCCCTATCTACAAAGACAGATCCAGAAGCTGGCTATTCCTTGTGAATTTTTATGATTTATTTCAGTTATATTTTGCTGTTTGACACTCCCCCTCCCACCTCCTACCCCACGCTGTTGCCATGTGTGTGGTCACTACACTATGTGTGTGAGGAATGAGTGAAAGTAGGAACAAAATAATGAGCTAGTTGGGAGTGCCCATCATATTCATTAGCTGTTAGTTTAGTTAATCAACCACAGAAACAATTTTCCAAGGCTTGTAAAATATCATCCACAACTACAGCCTAAGGAAAGCATTAAACCCTACTTGAAGAGAGATATCCATTACCTCCAAACAGGCAGTGAAATTGGTGCTCAGCTGCACAAAATTTGTTGTGATTATATCTCTAACATCTCATGAGGAAACTTTTAATCTACTAAACTTCCTGCATGCTGTGCTTGTCTCTGCCTAAACTGACAATTCAACTTGGAGGGTTTCAGTTGTCTGAAAGACTACTCATGCACAGAGTAGGCTTTGGAATATATATACACACGCTTATACAGATACGCTTACCTGCTTAATGCTTTTTTGTGGTTCGTTTTGTGGTCGGGGGTTTTTTTGGCCTTCTCTTTTCATATTTTTTAAAGTTCTTATTTGTTTTCATGTGTTCTTTTTCCATGTTATTGCAAAGTTTCAGAAAGATATTTTTATTTCACTTGGAATTTATAAGATATATATAAGATATTAAAAGTGTCTCTGCATAAAGTATTGGTTGGTTTGGATGAAACAAGTCTAAATTAATGTTTTGGCATAAATGTTCCTGCATTGTCAATGAGGAACTACATGCAGTATCCAAATGTATTGGGCTCTGTGCGTGTTCTTTTGAGATAGGTAAATTAACCCCGGGTTCTCAGGACAGGGTTCTAACAGTATTCCTTACACTTTCGACATATGACAGCTACTGTGTACGGTAAAAGGATAAAAACATTTTCTGCGGTTTCTTAAACGTTCTGAAGCTTTCAGAACCAATGTTGTCTTCCAAATTCAGAGGACAATTACAGCTTACGTTAAACATCCCTACTAAATGAAACTCTGGAATCTCTGGCGTGCCTCATAATTTCCATTGATATCAGTATTTCACTATCTAATTTTTATTATTAATTTCTTTAAGATTTTATTTTTATAAGAGGAAGATATTGCAGAAGAATTAAAGTAAAATGCCCTTTGACTTCAGCAGGATCAAGACAGTTACAAGCACCATTCTGTATCTTTTATTATATTATAAATGCCTATTAATTTTTCATTTTACTTCATTTTTGTTTTAAAATAAATCTGATTCCTATTAGTATTTTATTAATGATGTTGTTATTGTTTTGTAGTGTTTGCTTTTTGTCCTGACATTTTTCTGACCCACTTGTCCTTCCCATCTGTTACTTCTGCTGTCAGCCGCTAAGTCAATCACACCAAAATAGAAGCCAATACTCAAACATGCCCTGTTCTGACACTAATCCCATCTCTCTCTGATCTGTGATATTCTTTTTCTTTTTTCATTTAATGGATAACAGATCTTTGTGTACACTGTTTGAGAAAAAGGCAACATTGCTTTTATGTAAAATACTACGTTAACTTTTCACAATTTTAGCGTACACTAGCAAACTTCCTTATACTTCTGAGGATTTTTTTGTGCATGAAAATGATTATCACCGCTGCAAAATACAAATAAAATTAGTTTCATAACACATCTTTAATATGAAAGAAATAATAAGGCAAACAATCACCAATTAAAACCTTGCTAAATTTTACTTGCTGCTTTGGATTCACAATTTGACCTTCCTTACCTCTTTTTCAGTGTTAACTCATTCAGACAAATACGTTTTATTCCAAACCTATGGTGGATGATAAAATAGGTATTTTTGCAATGAACTGGAAATACATTTGCCAATATCAGAAATGGTGTTGTATTTTAGCAATGTGCAGAATTTTCTTCACAGTTTATGCTAATTTCAGGTGCTTTATTAAAGTACATTATAAACTTTAAAGTGGAATTGTTTCTGACAACATTATTCTGGAAAACTTTTCTTTCTGGAGAACCATAAGGTTGACTAGTGACATATATCAACCTTTTGCTAACCTTCAAAGTCATGTCAATTACTTTGCTCAGACAAAGCATGGGCACCCTGGAAATAAGGAGTCACAAAATATTTCAGTTAACTGGTAATATTTCAGATGATCAATTCCTAAACTCAGTCAGAGTTATTTTGATTTATGATACAATAATTCTCTTTTTTTAAGAGTGAAAAATTAATCTCAATATAGAAAAGCAGTATTTAATATGTTTCTAAAAAAAACCAAACAAAAAAAAAACCCAACCGCAAAACCAGAGAAAATCAACCAGAACTAAAAAGCTGAAAACCAGTTTTGAAGTTAGGCTGAGAGTAAGGTGGTCATTTTGCTGACATTGAGCAATGAGATGATATTGTACACAATTTGTGTAACTTTGGATATTTGTTTTAGCAACTGAAAGAACAATTACTGAAAGGTATAAAAATTGCTCCAGCTAAGATTTGGAAAACATACTTTTCATAGCATTTGCTAGCTACTATTGATCTAAGCTTTGAACAACATTAATGCCCAAAACTAAACAGGATAATATTGACTGGCGGTATTTTAATTACAACCTGAGTTTCTAATTGTATTCAACCTTTCTCATTTTATGCTTACCTTAATAATCTGAATGTCAAATCATTGTTGACTCACAGATCAGTTTCAAAAATAGAATTCCGTAATATTATGAACATATTGCCAGACTCTTCTGATACCATTAACAAACACCTGTTCCTTTTATGATCTTTAGCTACCAAAGATAAAGCCATATGGGCAACGCTTGCATGTCTTACTACTTGTTCACTCCTTAAACAGTTAGCATACCTGCACAACACTAGTGGCATTGTCTGGGATTTCAGACTGGAGTTGTAGTCATCGTCTTGCATTACATTCATCATTGTACAGAAGGAGTGAGAAAAGATTAAGATTGTTCACAATTAAAGGACAAAAACAGTAAGGCCTTAACTAAAGCAATAACTTTTAAAAGTGACAACTTAGCTTGAGATACTCTCAAATGCCAGCGGGTGAGCAAACTGTTATGCCTATCCTGCCATATGGCTGGCTGCTATTATTTTTGATAATGACCAAAGCTGTGCATGTTCCGGTGCAGAATACATGGCATCATTTTCTTATGTCATGTTAAACCAATTAACTATAGCAAAAAAATGCACTTCATTTCTTTCTGTAACATATCCAGTCACTCATTATGTCTCATCGATCAAATTATTCTAAATTCATATTTCAACAGAGTTGTATTATATGAGTATGGTTAGAATCTGAACTGCAATCCTCCTGGACTGAATTGAGTAATATTTTAGTTTGTTACACTATAGTAATCCTTCTTTGGTAGAGTAGTAAATATCATAAAAAAATGTAGTATTTTAGAGAATATATGTAACAGCAGGCAGGTTAGTAAATGTTTGTCTGATAGCGTTGTTTTCATTGGAATGCAAGTGCTAAATAATCTGACCTACAGTGTTATTTCTTCTTAAGTTTTTTTCTTTGTCATTATGATCCAACTTACCTGCATAAATAAACTTTTAAGAGGTAGTATGAGAATTATTTGAATTGTGTGCCAAATACTGTCCCCTTTACCCTATCCCACTCTCCTCCAAACCTAGTCAACTGAAACTCAAATCTCTTCTGTCACTTAAGAATCACCATAAGAAATGCAGCTCTGTCTTCGATCCAAACAATTCTCCATTCCTTTTAATTTCCATGCTCTTACAAGACACCCGCAGACACAGTGTTACTAACTGAATGTTGTAGGGTTTTATTTATTTACTATTATCTCGGAATGGCTTTAGTTTGATTAACATTTGTAAAAATGCCATTTTTTTTCCTAGATTCTGAGTAAGTTCAGAGTCAGATTATGAAACACATTGAAAAGAAACAAAATTCTTTATCTGTGAAAATAGTTTTAATATAACAGTTAATCTTTCAATCTTTTTGAACAGACCCAAAGCTCATTGTGAGAAACGGAAGTGTGTGGGTCAGAGAGTGAGATATCAGTTCTAGGTAATATCTTTGATAACAGTGCAATTACCCAGGCTTTGAAAGTATGCGTTAAGAGAAAGGTCTGTGCTGTACTATACAGCTTCGTGAAAAGGTTTTCTTATTTATTTTAAGAAAGCATTAATTGATGAAGCTGAATTCCAGTTTCTGTCCATCAACACAGCACAGTATTTTTACAGTAACCCAGTCAGCCTTGCTACCATTGTAATGCCATGGAGATAAACAGAGCAAACTGCAAGAATATGTTTGACTCGCCAGTTGTTGTCTTGGGGTAAATGTTCTTTATGTTAGGCAAGAAAGTAAGTAAAAGTACTCAAGTAACAACAAGTGGATACAGCACGGTTCAAATAGAACAGAATTGCAGCACTTACCGTATTTTAAAACAGAGACATACATTGGATGCCAGTGAAAAATTGTCTGCAGTTTTAGTATGGTGGTGTCAGGGGATCAACAGCATCACATAGAATTTCTTGAGTGTTATGTTACGAATGATGTACGTATCTCAGCGTAGGAGTTATGTGAAGGGGTCACACATATCTTAATGACCACTACAGAGATAAAAACTGATATATATTACATATATATTATCATATACATATGTATTATATTTTTAGTGATAATGGAGAAGTGAAGACAAAAATGTTCTCCAACGGTGTTTTATTGCATTCATAATAGAATGAAACTCATGTGAGATGTTTCTGAACTTGTTAGCAGCTTTAGGAATTATATGCACAAAGAATTTCTTTCTTCTTTTGGTTTTCTTTATGGCAGAGAAAGGGACATCTGACTTCATTATTCTTCTCAAATGTAACATTCTTGCCATTGAGAAACTTGGAGGGGGAAAAAAATGGCTTCTGTCAAAATTCCATGCAAGAACTCTTCTTCTGCACAATAATGTGTCTATGCTAACAAGAGATAGAATGGTTATTTCTGTATGTAGTAGCATTGTAGAGCTAACACAAGAGATTGGTATCCCTACCTAGTGTTTTGTTTTGGTGGTTTTTTGTTTTTTGGTTTTTTTTGTTTGTTTTAAATTCATCCACATCCTTCTAAAATTTAGGTTACATTCTGTTAAGTTGTGAAATCTGTTTCAAAGTAGACATTTTGAACTTGACTAAAGAGAATATGTTCAGCGGTATTCAAGAAGTTTCTCTCTGTAGTGCACAAACATTTCATTTGAACAGATACAGCAGAGAAGAGATTCAACACTGGCGTGGGAGGGAAGTCCTGAATACTTACTGGAATACATATTCATTCCTGTTAAGACTCTGCTAGCTTTAAAGAAGTCACTTAAAGGATAAATGTAGCAGTTTCGCTTATTTAAATTTAAATGTATTAGTAGTCGGAATTTTAATGATGTGTGACCCACAAATGATTTTGAATAGTAGTGCAGTTTGACTAGCACTCTTGATTTTTTTTTTTTTTTTCCACATAAATTTTGTTTAAAAGCTTCCATGTAAAAGTAGCTCCTGTTTAACACTATTGAAAAAGTTTTGGAGAGTTTCTTGCATTGTTTCTGGTGCAGGCTGAGAAGAGTTAATGAACGTGACTTTCTTTAAGTTAGTCTATTTTTTTATTATTAATAATACAGAATTTTATAAGTTAAAAATTCATGTTAAAAGCTTTGTAATTTCATATATTAAGTTTCCCCTCTGTGCTTAAGACAAGAGTGGATCTCATTTTAAAGATGAAATACCCCAAAATATGTGTATTCTCAATAATATTAGCTTTGGTTTACTTCTTTCTTTCCTCTTAAGAGGTATGCAAGCCACAGATGGCTTTATGAAGTAATTTGAATTAGCTCTTGAGCACTGAAGACTTGCACTAAATTCATAGAGAGAATGCAATGCAGTGAGAAAGTATACTTGGATCCTTTAATATACATAACATAAACATTACTGCAGTGTCTGTAGGCTATGCGTGTCATGTTTCTCACATGTAGTGAATATTCATTTGATTACGTTAGCAATAGAAATCTAAGAATGTGAAATGTGAATATAAAATCACATTCCCTGTGAAGCTTAGAGCTCTCATGGCTTTGGTGCATTTAGGTACACTGGTTTAAAATGTTCCCCACCTCTTCTGTATACCCTGCCCCTTTTCAGAACCTTACCATTCTCCTAATGGGGAGCAAAATACGATTTGTATCAGTACCATAGTTGTCTTAGATAAGTTTGGTGTACAGTAGCCATTGGGAGCAGGTTATTTCACTGTACTTGTGATGTAGAAGGCAAGTGTTATGATTAAAAATAATCAAATCAGAATAATAGAAAGAGCAACTTGTGTTTTATGTTGCAGACTGTTGAAGCAAGAGAGTCTTTATGTCTTAACACCCTGAAGTTTTCCTTTTAGAATAGATTTTAAAAAAGAATAGTGTACGTTAGAAACTATTATATTGCTGTTACACTAGAAACTTAAATTTTATTTGTAAATAAGTACACAGTGTAATAGCTAAAGAATCAATGTAGGATTTTGGGGAAAGCAACTTTACAAGAAAGACATGGGCCTGTTGGAGGAGGGCCACAAAGATGATCAGAGGGGTGGGGCACCCCTCCTATGAGGACAGTCTGAGAGAACTGGGGTTGTTCAGCCTGGAGAAGAGAAAGTTCTGGGGAGGCGTTATTGTGTCCTTTCAGGGTTTAAAGGAGTCTTATAAGAAAGATGGGGAGAAACTTTTTAGCGGGGCCTGTTGTGATAGGAGGAGGCGTAATGGTTTTAAACTAAAAGGGGGTAGATTTAGACAAAATGTAAGGAAGAAATTTTTTACAATATGAGGGTGGTGAAACACTGGAACAGGTTGCCCAGTTGCTCCATCCTTAGGAACGTTCAAGGTCAGGTTGGATGGGGCTTTGAGAAACCCGATCTAGTTGCAGATGTCCCTGATCCTTGCAGGGGCGTTGGACTAGATCACCTTTAAAGCTCCCTTCCAACCTAAACTATTCTATGATTCTTTGAACTTTCATTATTTGTTTTTATTCTTCTATAGCATAACCCTTGCTTTATCAGTAGATCTCAGTATTATCTCAATGTAAGCTTCTAAAACAGCCTGCTGTGATACCTTGTTACTGAACAAAAAGGAGGCTGTGAAATTATATCACTGAAAAAGATATATAGACTGATCTTTTTAAAAATCCACAGGGATCTTTACAGGCTCTACAAGCATTTTTTTTTTTTAGATATGAACTTAAAAAAACAATATAGACAATAGTTCAACTAGCCTGTTCATAAAGGAGTATTTAAAGGAGATGAGTGGTTGTCTGGAAAGAAAAAGTGAAGTCCAGGAGGAGAACATAACATTCAGAAGCAACAGATCACAGGTACTGGTAGTTCATAAATAAATTCTATTTAACTTATATTGTTTTAAAATAAATACCTGGAAATAGATGTCTTTTTAATCATGTACCGTGTTTTTTATTGTGCATTTATAACATTAAAGTTTAACATAACTTGCAGATAGGTTTTCTGTGCTGTTTAAAGGCTATAAAACATTTCTTTTAAGAACACACCGCGGGGGGGGAGACACATTTGTATTACATGGGAGAAATTTCCTTACTCATGCCATCTAAAAGAGAATTATTTTTTGTACTCACTGTGAATTATTTAGAATGCTATTGATTATATTTTGGGAACATATTTTCTCATATCAGCTATCTCTTGCAGGCAATTTAAAGGACAATCAGAACTTACATAACCTTGAAAGACGAGTCTGGTGAACATGATTTCCACCCCTACCCTCACGCCCAATTATTGCAGCGCTGTATATCACCCAGGTGGCAGTTGAAACAATTACAGTATTCATTTTTTGCCTTACTCCTTGCATAGCAAGGGTTGTTGCATTTCATTATCCATTAAGGTCATGTTCTAGTTTACTCCAAGCACACTCTTCTGCCACTGCTTCAGACACTAGAACACGATTAACAGTGTCAGATCCTGTTAACGTTTACATCATAACTGGAAGCAGATATTGAAGTGAAGCGCAAATTAAAGACTGCTAAAATGCCTGCCACTAACAATTATGGTGGGGCAGTACTAAATTTCTCATTTGTTTCCAAAGGTCAGATTAATAAAGCTGCATGGCACATTATCATAAAGGGTGGACCCAGCTGTCTGTTTTGATTATGCTTAAAAGTCTGGCGTTTCTAAGGAGACTTTGCAAGGAATGAATGCATCCATTTTAACTAGCAGTTTAAATATGGGTAATTATTAGACCCTTTTCTGAAAAGATCCAAACCAGAGGTTGCTGTCGATCAAATGTCTGCTTTAGAATTTACAAATATAAAAAGTAGGTTTATTTTATAAATTCCTTTCAGTTTTTAATCCTTAAATTTTAAATAGCTCCCAAATACCTGGAAAGCTAATTCCTTAGACAAACCAGCTGTAAAGTAAACTGCATCAAATGTTAACAACAGACCTATACGTATGTATTCCAACATGACTGTGGAGTGGATAGGTAGTTTGTAGCTTGAACTTTAATCGTCTAAAGTAAAATCAAAAACTATATTTACATTGCGGCTATTCAAGTTATTAGTATAAAAAGATACAACACTTCTTTGATTACGCAGTCGCATGCATCTTTAGTAAATGAATGCAACTTTCTACCCTTTCTTCCTAATAATAAAAGTTCTGGGCGTTTTTGAAAATAGCTTTTTAAAGTTTTGTTAAAATGTAAAAATGAATTAGATACTGTAAAAAAAAAATAAGAAAAGAAAAAAAATCTGTGTTTTTTTTGTTTCTTTACATCCACATAAATTAACAAAAATCACAGCGNAAATGTAAAAAATAATTAGAATCTATAAAAAAAAAAAAATAAGAAAAGAAAAAAAATCTGTGTTTTTTTTGTTTCTTTACATCCACATAAATTAACAAAAATCACAGCGTCCTGTGAAGAAAAAGGAAACTACTGATTTGGCAAGTAGTTGTCAGTAGAGTTCCTAAGATATGCATATATTGCTGAGGGAATTGAATGATTTTCAGGTTTATATTGAAAATGAGCTTAAATACGATGGTATGAATTTCAAGGAACTAGAATAACCTTTTTGCTAAAATCAAGGTTATATCTTGAAACAACAAAGGAAAAAGGAAAAAAAAAAACAAAACAAAAAACCAAACACCCGAGATTTAATCAACTGTATGATGACTTGAGTAACCAACATGTCATAAGGAAACAGATGTCTTCATAACACATAAAGGAAGGGTTTCCTAGCAGAGATAGAGAAATAATAAAAACTGTTATATATGATGCAACTTAAACCTCATCTGACATGCTCTATCTGTCTGAATGTTCATGTTTTAGATTGAATTGAATTTAATCTTGAACAGGTACAGAGAAGGGCTACTGCAGTGATCAGACTGTATTTTATAAGTGAAAACTGAAGAACTCAATTTCTTTTGCCTAGCAGAATGGAAGACTATAAAGCGTTTTGGTTAAAATACTTGGAAAGAGTATGGAACTCCTGAGGTTAAATATTAGCTATATTATCATTATTTTAGACAAGAGGCAGTTCTCCTTGCATGCAGCAAGAC
The DNA here is from genome assembly GCA_013400035.1 of Rynchops niger. Lineage (NCBI taxonomy): Eukaryota > Metazoa > Chordata > Aves > Charadriiformes > Laridae > Rynchops > Rynchops niger. The sequence continues at coordinate 90,287 of VXBH01009382.1, forward strand.
AGATTGCAGATTATTCCTCTTTGCATGAATTAATATGATAGCACCAGATTTAAAACTACCATGTGTGATTGTGTGCGAATGATAAAGTAAAAGTGGAATGAAACCTGTTTCAGGAGGAATTTTTGGAACTTAAGAGGAAATTTGGTCCTTTATATGAACTCAAACAAATTTTTCTTCTGGAAAAGTGATTCATTAATGAAAAAAAACCCTCAGGAAATTGCCCAAAGGAGATGGTAGAAAGACCCACAGCCTCTCCTTTAAATTGAAGCAAGACTTCCCTTATCTGGAGGACTAACCTAAGGTAATATATTTACAAGTGAGCTAATATGCTTCATTTGGGATATGATAAAACCTCTGTTTTGTGTCCTTCTGTTTCCTATATAAAGATAACTATTTCTGCAGCCATGGCCTGGATCATTTTCTCTACAGCCTTCTTTTTCAGTGTTCTTTCCCACCTGTGCCCCATTTTGTGTAAGCTAAGTCTTCATTTTTCATACCAGCCATTCATATCTTTGATTTGACATGGCAGAAAGTAATCCATGTTGTTGGGAGGCAACGTGCAAGGCTTTAGAACGCAGTCTCCCTTGAATATCCAAGTGTAGGATATGCCTTTGAATTTCCAAAGCTTTTTGGAGAGAGATCACGTGTTTGAAGTCACTTCTAGCTTTTTTCGCAGTCATGGGACACATAACTTTCCTTTTCAGAGTCCAAAGAGGAGAGGACTTTATGGGATAGTCTGAGTGAAAATAGTTCAAGTGAACACTCAATATGGATCATGTCTTTACCTGCATATTTTTTGTCATTTGACCTATGCTTCCATTACCTTGGAGGGTCTGATGAATCTTCAAGAAAGAATTGTATTTTATTAATTAATATTCATTCAAGTATTTTCTGTCCTTTTAAGATGTTATCTGAAATCCTAATAGGATAACTTCCTAATGATTCTTGAAAGTTTTTTTGATGTACGTGATGTATGGATAATTGTCAGAAAAAGTTTGTCTTATAAAATTGTAACTGTTGACACTAAGGTTTGCCAAATTTTGTTTTGCTCAGATACTGAAAGGATACCCATATGGTATCATGGCAATGGTAGTAATACACTGTCATTCTGTGTGGCCCTGCATAACTACAAGTGGAGGCATTCGACTGTTTAGGCAACATTTACTGATCAAAAAGCTGCTTATCAGTGTTACCAGCCTGGGAAAGAGATACAGTAGGACAGAGTTTTGTCCATTCATCTATCAGAATTTTCTTGCACAGGTATTGGTTCAAAGGTAAACCCATGGTTGATAAAGTCCTGGGTGGTCCTTGGTTAAACAATCTAAGAGAGCCGATGCAAATGATTACACATCTAAATACCATGCTATAAGCAAGTGTCTTTGCATCCAAAAGCAAAGTGATATAGTAGGATGCTTTCTTTTCTTCATGCTTGCTGGACTTTGTAGCATGTAGAATCTATTTGCACATATGGTGCACTAACTATAAATTTTTGTTTTTCTAGCATTTGGCTTCCGGTCTAGACTTAGTTTAAGCATAGGCTTAGATCGCTATGCTGGCAGCATCTCAATACAGAAATTCTCGATAATAAGGTTCAAATTACTCTCTATTTAAATTATGCACAAAGAAGACAGATACAATTGTGAATGCTGGCCCACTAGCAATAATCAGTCAAATCTTGATGTTTTTATTCTCTTAAAACACCATAAAATCAATGATGGCATTGCTTGAATAGGAATTTAAGAAAAAGTTTTATTATGGTTTAAAAATAAATAAATCTGAGAATATTAAAGCAAGCATTTTTCTTAGCTTTATAAAATCCTGCATAGAATACAGCTGATTAAATGAAGGCTCTCTGGAGGAAAGGAAGAATAAAGAAATTTAGCAAATAGAAAGGCATACAAAAATCCCATTTGTATTATAAGTGCCACCAAGGTTCTAATTAGCACACATTGATTCTTCCTCATAAAATGTAAAAGCTATGATTTTGTAGCTTTAAGGATAATTGCCCACTAAAAATGCACTACGGATGGGGAAAAAACTCCAATAAAATAATATTCTGGTATAATAATTTCTGTGCTTAAAGGATCCTTTATGTAGCTTGCACTCTGGTCTAATCAGCAGTAATCTGACCTTCTTTCCCCAGAAACAATGAAAAATCTTGTTACTCTCTGTAATTGTCATTGACATTTCAAAATAAAAGCAGTATATAGAGTTAAAAGTGTGATTAATGAAATAAAATTGTCAGAAATTGCACAGCAACACAAAATCTAGAAAGAATTATTTTTTTTTTTATTGCTTAAACAGAATCTTTCTAGGGTGGTTCAACATGGTCCTATGTAAATACATAAGAATAAATTTATAGAAGTATGTGTGTATATGTTCATAGACATACACACACATAGAATGCCAGGGCTGAGCCATAAATAGATAGGGGTTTGGGTGGGGTTTTTTTTCGGTTTTGCTGATTTTTGTAAATTTAGCAGGGAATTAGTTGTGAGAAGAGTGGGTCTAGGCTCACACTTCTTCACAATGAAGAGTGGTACAATTACTAAGCTCTTCAGTATTTCAGTCAAAATGCAGATTGGCTTTAAACTGCTTTTATTATAACTTGGAAAATACAATTCAATAGTATATTGACACTAATTGAACAATTCAGATTATTTTTTTGCTTTTGTACATCATTGAAACATTTGTTATCTTTACATCTGGAGATAAAAAACCCCTGTAAAACAAAGAGGATTTCACGTGATTTCACACGATCTACGCTCCTTTACATTCCTAATGAAATCTACCTTGTGTAGATACTTGCTGTTTTCCACTTGAGTTCAAAAACTTAGTTTCAATGTAGGGAAAAAAAATAAATAAATCAGAAGCTTAAGTTAGATGCTTAAGGCAGTCAGTGCAAGTATTTTCTGTACCTTGCATTAGTATAAGGTTAGACAGAAAACATGCTGAAACAAGCATGAAACTTTTTATCCACAGAAAGATTGATAATGATGAAGAATACAGAAATTTGTCAATATGGTAAAGATTGCTTTTAGTTATATATTGGGATAGATGGTGGTAATAATATAGATAATTCTGCACATGGCTGGTCATTATTTAGACTGTTCCTAAATTTTAAATAGACTTGGCTGGATAAAGCCCTGAGCAACCTGGTCTGACCTCACACCTGACCCTGCATTGAGAAGGAGTATAGAGACCTCACAAGGTCCCTTTCAACCTGAATTACTTATGACTTGTTCTTTGCTCTGTGCATTTCTAACTTTGCTTAAAAACATGATTAGCTTGACAGAAACAACTCTAACCGTTAATGATGCCAAGATAAATCTAACAAAGTAACTCAGTAATGGTTTTCACAGGCTTATAAGCATTGCTGGTTGGAAAAATGTATCAAGAATTTTTAAATGAACAGCAAGTATGCTTGGCCATACTGAGTACAATTTTTAAAAGTGACTGTTATCGTATGTTGAATGGCTGTATTATTAGAAACCATTTCAGATCTCTGCAATAGAAGTTTAAATATTTGCTTTTAAAAATAATTCAGTTTAAAAGAAAAACTTGTTGAAATGTGGCATTTCATTCTGTTGAGGGAAGTGTTCAGGTTGTCCTTGTGTAACAGTAAAAGCGATGTCCTGACATGTCGCAAAGATGAGCTCTATCAGCTAACAGGCTTTTCAGGTTTTATGTATATTCCTTAATAAACGGGCCTTTTTCTGCTCCAGAAGAAGGGGAATTAATTTGTTTCTCTTATTTTCTGATCCTTCTGCACTTTGTCTTTATACGACGGTAATGTTAAATAAGTAAAAACACCTAAACAAATAAGGAAAAGTACCCACCTCATCATCTCCATATCTGGTGCAAATGATTCCCCCTTGATGCACCTGCATAAAAGCATTGTCGAGTAAAAGTAGTACATTAGTGGAAGATGGAGTTAAGGATTTGCCATCGGACCCATATGGTAACTTAGAGTAGGCAGAGGCACAACAGTGGAACCATTTGTTTTTCAAAGGCTTCACTCAGATATTTCAGCAGTGTAGAGATTGCTGTTTGTTTAAAATATATTTCTGTCTGTGTTTCCTCCGAATAAAAAAAAAAATGTGCTAGTCTTTGATCAAAAAAAAAAAAAAAGTTATTTGGAAAAAGTCTCAAACTGTTACTTCAAGATTGTCTTATTTCATCTCTCTATTTCCTGCTTGTGGTCAGTACAAAATGTGCAAAAAGAGAATACCTACCCAGAATAGAAATGAGAACCTAGAAAAAAGAATTTCTTGTGAACCTTTAATAGGCTTTAAATACATATTTAAACACCCATTTGAAAGTATCATGTCACCTACTGCAAGTGCAATAAAAATAGCAGGAAATCCTGAGTCTTTTCCTGTCCATTTCTTTATTTCCACTTCAATTTGCAGTGATGGATAAGGCAAGATTTGGAAATGCAATGTTGCTTGTTTGTTGTGGGGGTTTTTTTTGTTGTTGTTGTTTTTTTTTTTGTTTTTTTTTTGGGGGGGGTGGATGGTAAAGCATGTCACCAAAAAAGTGACTATCTGCATGACTGTATACACTCCGTCTGGATCAATGCTCTTTGAAACATTAACATTTTTCATACGCCTGGGTATTCTAACATACATGCTGGGCATATTGATTGCTGAATGTTCAGGTGTGTGACCTGTTATGATTCTCTTTCCTTGCTCATTAAGAAAAAAAGAGCCTTTTTATGTGACCACTTATCTTTATAAGCAGTCAATTGCAAATGACATTTCTTCCTTTCCTTGCCTCTCCAGAGAGATATTATGAGATGTGAAGCCTGTTTACTTTCTTTCAAGTTTTTCTTTACTGACTGAGACTGCCCTTTTTCACGTGTCTACTTTATTCTTCCAGTTGTGCCAAATGCTTAGAGGTTAGGGGAATCATAAATGCACGCAGGCTACATGCTAGCCATAAAAAGCACGAAGGTCGGTACTGTTTCCCACACTGGGATTACGGTGTCCCATCAGACACTTTAGCAATCTGATCTAGTTGCTATCAGAAAAGTCAATATTTGCATTTTGTTGAATATGCATGCCCACCAGTGTTCAGGAAAAGGGCTATTTGGTATCTGTGCTTGTATGATTATCCTGTTTGCATTCACAAGATACTATCTGCAAATCCTCTAATGATTCAAAGGCAATGCTGTATGGAGTTATTTCATTATTAGGATTAATTCTTTGCTATTCTAAATTAAACAGGCTTAGAATTTGATGTTCTTTAATTTCAGCTAGGGCACTGGAAGGACAACTCGAAGAAAAATATCAAAAAATGCTTTCATTCATAGAATGTTAAGTGTACACAGAGAAGCTATTTTAGTTCATGGTATGTTTGTGTACCACTTTTAAAAAAGTCATGAATCACAGTGGTTACTGAGAAACATTAGTTTACCTGAAAGAGTAGTACAAAATTGCTACTGATTTTTAAATGGTCTAAAAAATATCTAATCACCAGAATTTTAATAAAAACTAATTTGAATTTGAGGATTTTTTGGCTGGTGTGCGATCATGTTTTGCAGGCCATAGAGTTAAAAGGTGTTGTGTATGGGCAGGATCTTGTATACGTATACTGAGCCTGGTTGACTTCAGTGAGATTCTGCAGGTGTGCTGGATTTTAACTGCAGACAGAGACTTAAATCAGACCACATCATCATTCTGAAATTTTTATAACGCAGAAGAAAATCCTTTTCAAAGATCCATGACAGTATCTCAGAAAGATGTTTACAAAATTGCTCCATTATGCTTTGGAAAATATTTGGTAGAGAACAGTCATTTAAAAATTTGTGGCTCTTTTCAGACTGATTGTATTCATGAAAATGCTCTTGCTTGCCATATACCAGTAATACAGACTATCATAAGATGTTATGAATTCACTTGCCAACAGTGTGACTTTGCATAGAAAAATTCTACATTCATTAAGTTGAGGTAGAAAAGTGGACTGTGGTTAGCAGAAAAATAGGGGCCAACGGAATCTTGCCATCTCGCTGCCAATCCTGCTGGCTCCTGCCTGCAATGGATGAATACAATGCATTTTAGAATTTTATTTTGAAATTAACAACTATCTGTTAAACCAGCCAATTTAATCATGCCTTGTGTCATTCAAGATGGCATCTGTAGAAGATGGAGCTGGACATCGACCAGGTAAGAGTTTTAAGATAGTAAGAGGGAGACCTGGGCAGTTCTGGCAACATTCTTAAAATAAGAGAGAAAATCTGGACACTAGTGAAAAAATTCAGTTACTTATGCCTTAATTTTTCCTTGGTGTTTTACTCAGGACTTGTGAGTTTTAGTAAGCTTTGTATTGGCTGAGTGAATCATGTCATGCATACAAAGAAAGCTAATAGACTCATAACTTTTTACTCTGTCCTGAATGTTTTGTAACTTGACAAGGTGACACTACGTTGAGAAATATTAGAAGATTTTCCACTAAACAAATAGACAGAGGGCAAAGCTTTTCCAGAAATCAGTGAACAGGAGATCCTAGGGGCTAAACAAGTTGTTATTTTCTAAAGAAAAAATAAAGAGTGTATCAGCCGCGGAACAGAACAGCAAAAGCTGCAAGGATGACATTAAACTTAAAACTGTCTATAGGATGTATGTTCTTTAATTTAAAGGAGTGCTCATGTCATGTTAATGTCTGGTTTTGTCAAAGTTATGGAGCATATATGTAACCCGGCCAGATACTGAAAATGACCTTTATTAGGAGTATCTGTATACCCTCAGTTATTAGTGGTTCTTTTTTTCCCCCCCAAGAGCTCTGCCAGATTGGGTAGGCCTCTCAGACGTGGGAACTAAAATCCATATTACATCAAGTGAATTTCTTAGAGCCATGCGAAGCCTGTGGTGAAATGCCTGGGAGGCAGACCCCTGCCTGTGGAGTCTGTGAGTCTGCCCAGACTTTCCACACAGTTACGTGATGAAGAGCTTGAAATATACATCGTACTTATTTAAAAGCCAGTGCTTATGTATGGATTTCTGAAACTTGGTCACATCATGTGTAAAACAGAAACTGAAAGACAGTTTCAGAATGAAAAATCAGAACATTTTATACATTCTACACGTTTTAGATGTATAGAATTCTTCCACTCAACTTTTAAAGGCACAAAGAAATGCCTTAGTTCTGGTGTATTCCTTTTCATTATTATTTTCTCACTAAATATTCAATAGGGTTGGTTTGTTTGTTTGTTTCTGTGTGTGTTTCTTTGGTTGGTTTTGTTTTGTTTTCCTGAGAAAAGGAGAACGGGGTAGGTCTTGCTCCTTTTTTTGTTCACCTTTTATATTTTGACATGTTTTCCTGGAGCTAGAAAGAATGTTGTCTTGAAGAACATCAAACTGACTTTTTGGCTGTTGGGCTGAAATGTGTGGCTAGCCCCATACTAAATAAATAAGCAGCAAATGATAAATAATGGAGTAGTCATTTTATTCTACTAAATAATGAAATTCATATAATGAAAAAAATAAACCATTCCATTTTATGTTAGCTGAAAAATTGATAACTGGTTTGTGGTTTTTACATTATTCAGATAATAGAAAATGTGCAATACCTTTGGATATGCTTCTTCCCTTCAGCAATACAACTATGAGGCTTAGCAGAATATTTATTATCTACTCATTTCTAAAACCAGAAATATTTATGTCACAAAATAGGTATTTGAAAAATCAATATATATTTTTTGGCCCTCAATAGAGTAACAGTCTTTGATTATAGTCTGAATGATAGTCTGAATAGTTGCTGGGATTTCTTCAAAGATATGAATGTATTAGCTAATTATTTGGTACTAAAACTATGTTTGCTGCTTGTATTTTAATAAGAGAGCTGCAGTTATTAGAGTTAACAGGTGGTATAACATTCCCTGCTTTTTGAGTAACAACGTCTACAAAATCAGTGTTACCTTGATTCCAGTTTGCACATATCACCAACAGAGAGCCACAGGATGGCTTAAGGGGATACCAAATTCTAGAGTTTCTCTTTTATAGTAATTGTGTTTAAGATCATGTGTTTGCTGTGTGTGCTTTAGTTGCAAATTTCAAGATGTGCTGGAATTTTAACTGAGCTTTTGTAATATGTTATCACAGTGAACAGATTTGGTATAAAATATACAGTGCAGCAAAGATACATTATGTACTTATGTTGTTCACATTTCTTTTTTTTTNTTTTTTTTTTTTTTTTTTTTTTTTTTTTTTTTTTCATGGACCTCAAAAGTAAGTTTATTGCCAAAATGGTTTAATCCAATGACACCAAAAATTTCTGGATCAATTTATGAACTAAAAACTGTAACACTTCTACATTTTTGACTTATTTGTATTTTTTTTCCTATAAAAAGTAATAATTTTACTAAACTAAAATAGAAGGAAAAAAGAATGTAAAAGAAAATTGGTCTACTGCAGTGAAGACCATGTACTATAAGAAATGTAAAACCTCACGGTTATATGCCAGGCAAGCAAACCTTATTTTCCTTTCCTTTTCATCATTTCTCTTTTCTTTAATATCTTGAAGTTTTGAGCAGTGCTGTGAAAAATCTGTTAAAAATAATTGATTAAAATCCAGCAAATTCAAGCAACCATTTGTCTTTGAATACCATAAAATAAAGCTAGAAAACTTTTTTCTTTTTATTTTTTTAAGTTTAAAAAAACTGTTGCATAACAATATAAATGTTTGAAAAGATGTTAAATTTAAGGAAGTTATGGATAGAAATTTGTTTTAATTATTATTTGGTTTTCTGAGCTTATTTTTTTTGACAGATAAATTCTATACATCCTATAAGCACTTCATTTCAGCGAGTGGGAAATCTTTGAAGAGAAATTAGAACATACAAAAGTCAATTTTTGGTACACTAAATGACCAGTGAACTTACACCTTTATTGAGGTTCCTGAAAAAACAGTTGTCTACTGCCTTTTAATACACTGCTACAAATCAAAAAGATATTAAATGACACGGAAACCTTTTTTTTTCCACTCCAGACAATAATATGATTTTCAATAGAGGATGCCAAGGTTTCAGGATTGCGTTCCTCAGAGGACATAAACAAAAGGCATGTGTCCTATAAACGTGAAATTTAGACCCCTATGCTAGCTTCTGAATAAAACTTCAGTGCATACAAGTTTTCAGGCATCTACATGAGGGTATTTTTTTTTAGGTTGCACTTTCAAACTTGTATGTTCTTTGTATATAAACCCTATGCAGAATAGGAAAGTATCTTCCTATGCTGCAACATTTCAAAAGCTAAAACCTAAGATCTAAATAGAGGAAAAAGAAATGTAATTATTTTAATGCCATACATATAGATATTTGATGAAATAGCATTCAAAAATTATTTTCCACAGATATTTTCAAAGACCAGTTAGAATTAAAAATTTAAAAATAAATTAAATTTGTCAATGGTGCCCAATGAAGTTTTTATCTGTGACACCCAATTTTGGTAAATTTCTCTATAACAGCCCTGAGCAAATAATCTGTTTTAGATATATTTTGCTGCCTTGTGTAGTGTCTTTTCAATGGCTTCCAGAAAAGATGTAAGACCTCAAAAGCTATATTCTCCATGAGCTGAGAATGTGTGTGCATACAAATTATTGTAAATAATGGTTCCAGAGTATAATATGCACTATAGATTTATTTATATTTCTCTTAAAATAAAACCTGTCTCATGAATTACTGAAAATTACAGTAGGAGGGCATGTAGTCAATGCAATTATTTTTGGGTCCCTGGAAAAATATTCATCTTTTTTCACTGCAATAGTTGTCTGAGTGAAAATCTTTTTGGGTAGGGACTTGAAATATTAAACTATCTTTGATTTACCATGTCAAAATATAGCAGCCAGTTTAGGAACAGCAGTGAGAGACCAAAGATACCTGACAGGATAAAACATCAGTGAGATAGAAGAAAGCCTGTGAGAATTGTAAGCCATCCACAGATAGGTAAAATCTGAATTTGAGTGGATATCACCTGGTTGGAAAAGATTGATTTTATGATTGTTATTAAAAATTAGATAAAGAAATATTTGTAGTGACCTGGTTACATAGTTTGGCTAGAAACACATAAGCTAGAGCCTATAAATGTTATCTGTTGATAGCTGCCAGCAACCTAACTTTAATGCAAAACCAGTCCAACAAGTGTTACAAAACGTGCATTTTTTTTAATGGATGAAATTAGTTTGTTAGCTAGTTCTGTATTGATTAATGGAGCTTCTGCCAGCATAGAATCTAGAAGACGCGACAGTTGAATGGAAGATTCAGGAAACGTGTATAAACCCTTAACGTTAGGTTTTGCGTAGCTTACTCAGAATGACTTGCTGCTGCGTTACTTAATTTTCTTTTTTTTCCCCTCTAAACACTGGGCAGGAGTCACTTTCTGAAATGAAGATTATGCTCCTGTTTTGTCATGTAGAGGTTGATAGGATGTGAAAGATCTGAATTTGAGTCAGGTCCTGCTGATTTTCTGTGATGATTCTATGATTTTACTGTTGAAATTAGGCCATAATGCAGCTCAGAAAGATGGGCAAGACTGTGAGAGAATTTGACCCATAGGTTAGCAGCTATTTTTCTTGTTTCGATTCAACCTTAGGTGACTGTTTATTTGTCAACAAGGTCTGATCAGAAGTTATTCTAAAGATTATGGTATTGACTTCATGAAGCAGCTGCAGATATTTTGTGGTTTAGTGGCCGTTTACCTGTAATCTTAAAAAAATAATCCTTGAAAGAGTATAGAAAACTTTTTTAGGCAGCATAACAGCCACTGTTTCTGACTATCCTGAGCTTCCTTCCTACACATGAACTACTGTAATTCATATAATCCTTCTGGTCCAATATGCTCTTTCCTGAATGTTCATTTGGATGATGTAGGTGCTCTCCGCATACATCTCAGTATTGAAGATTCCTGCATGGATGGGTTTCTAACCATAGATATTAGAGTCCATTAGTCTAAAATGTAGAAATTAGTGTTAGCCCATGCATTACACTTATGTAGCTAGTTCATGCTCCAAGAGTTCTACTAAAGTTACAGACTTTCTGTGTCTTTATTTTTGGCACTAAATGACAGTATATATTGCGTAGCGCATTAACCCTGGTTAGATTTTCACAGAGGAATTATATATGTCTGGAAAAATAATACATCTGCACAGACCTTGCTTGTCCTTCTTTAATGTCCTCAAAAGTTTTAATCTGAGAGTTTCTTCTGTATTTTTTTTCTGTCAGCTTTTTCCATGGTACCCCCTTATCCTAAAATATACAAAAACACCCTCCTGACTTTTAAACACTAGTAATATTTTTATTTTTTTTTTTTTTAGTTTTTTTAAACAAATAATATTTTTCTGTGCCTAACAGATACTTTGCTGATTTGGTAGCAGAATTTTGAACCGAAGAGCTAGCCCCAGTGTGAGATTACATTTGTAATCCTTGCTTGTATTAAAAGAGTCCAGACTTTTGTCTCAGAGGAAACCATTAAAATATTTGCAAACCGCTAATCTGTTCAGGGATTTTCTGTTGTTTATCTAGGGCAAGTCTACTGGCTAGTGATTCTCTTCAGTATTTCCTTATTTGGAGGAAACACAGTTAAGATAAGAAGGACAATAATAGTACACAAGATAGAAATTAATCATAAAAAAAAGTCTAACTATCATGAATGAACCCACATAGAGTCTAAAGGTGGTATGGTCACATTTTTATGATTCAAAAGTAAAACAAACACCAAAATGCAATTTAAAAAAATCTAACTTCGATCTTGGAGAAGACATCTCTAGTTTCTTAAAATTGTCTTGCTTGACTCAGCTGGACATGGTTGAAATGTCTCATTACAAGAGAAAATGGTCGTGCTGTTGTTAAACATTTATATTACAGTGGAAGGTGCCTGTGAATGGGAAAAGGTTATATTATTTGGTGACATTATTTCTAAGTTTGTTTGGGAATCACTAATTTTCACTTGAGAGATTTGTTGGAAATTTAGGAGGATGGACAGTAGACATTGAAAATTTAGGTAATCAAGACTACATGGTTAAGGTATTATGTTTTCACTGAATCAAGTGTGTAATCTACAGAATTTGCAAAAGAAAAAACTAGATTTATGTTCACATGCAGGAAGATTATTGCACTCATACTGAGGTTGCCTAACATGACAAACAACCTTCAACATGAATTGAAGAAATAAATCTCATATTTGTTTATTTTTCTTTTCAGCCACAGAAATCTACTTCAATTTTTCTATTGTTCTGGGATGTGGCACTCTACCACAGAGAAGAGAGACAATTTTTATGTCTCCCCAGACCATGTAAGATTGAAATCGGAATTCTACCTGAGAGTTAACAGAACTCTCACACCTCACAGTTCGGTTTCTGATGTGAATGTCTGTATTAACAATTGGGCAACAACAGTTTGTACCAGCCTCTCTCTTTCAGAGTTTCGTTCTGTGTATATAGTGCCTTTTTATACCAAAAAAAAAAAAAGACACAACTGGCAATTGCAACACAGAACACACATAGGGGAGGAAAGACTGAGAAAATTAAAAGAATGCTCCTAGCAATAGTCATGACAGAGACACAAAGCTTGTTTGTGTTCCTTCTCAAGGAATGTTGCTACATTCCTAACAATTTATCGTTATGTTCTTGGCTTTAGGAAGACAGCTATAAGAATTGAAAAACAATTATTTTCAGAAGATGTTTGTAGCATAGGTTGGATTAGTGAATATGGTGCACATTGGTTCAATGGAGAGTACGCTCCCATTGGCCTAATTCTGGTCAACATTACCTGTACACCTTGAATGTATTTCTACACAGTTTAAAAAAAAAAAATGCAAGCAAAACCAGAACACCACCACAATTTGAATTAGCTATGTCTCCAATGTTTAAAGACAATGGTAGAAATGCAACAAAAGTCACCAGACCTCAAGCTCAGTGTATCATACCTTAGACAACATGGTTTCTGAAATATATCTGTACCTATAGGTATCAGAATTTTCAGTAGTATGAAAAACAGTGGGAAAAGTTGAAGATCTGAAAACAGTGTTTCCCTTTTCTTTCCAAATCTCATTTTATGATAGATCTTGAAGCTAGAATAGGATTGGATATTATGCAAATAAGAACAGCTTTAATTTCCCTAGTTGATGTGTCTGCTTACGCAGTGCTAATTCCCATTTTTCTGGAAGCTGGTCACATTACCCACCACAACAGGAAATAAATTTTCTATGCTGTATTTTGTATTCAATAGGAATTTTATGCCATAGCTGCTATGCTCGCAGTCACTTTACTTCCACCCCCATCTATCTGTACTGTCCATAGAAAACAAAATTCTTTGATAGGTATATTTTTTGATGCTGGCTTTTCTTTATAAAAGGTTACTCTTTGGATTATTTTTTTCTGAGTGAAAGATGGTGAAAATTCAAGTAAACTGTATCATGAAAAGTAGTTATGTTTGAAACTAAATGAGATAAAGCCACAGAAGTAGACAAATTACGTTTTCACATTATCTCCTTACTGCAGAAGTAAGGTTTATGTAAACATCCCCAAAGCTTGAGAACTGGAGCTTGCCTAATACATACTGGGATTTCTTGAGGTGAGTCTTTAACACACAGCATGAGTTCAGTATTCCTAGTTAAGGCTTTTTTAATTGCAAAGTGTTTAACTCAGTAAAAGTTCTAATTTCTGAAATCCACGGAGCTTTTGTAGTAGTAGTTCCAAGGTACTATGTAGCAAGAATGTATGATATTAGTAACAAAAAGAGCTACTATTCCTCAGTAATACCACTATAGTGGTTGTTGATGATGATGTACTCAAAGTATATGACGTACTTGTGTGCATCTCACAACTGTAGGCAGCACTCTGAAAGGTCTGGCTGCTACCAAAATCTCTAGGCTCTACAACAAAAAAAAAATTTAGAGATAAATGAGGAAACACAAAGGGACGTGTGTTCTTTCACGTCTCTGAAATAATATTTTACCTGTAACCTTTCTGTGTTCTGTCGTGTGCTCTAATAACTCTGTATTGCTTCTGTGTTCTGGAAGTCAGTAGGGTGCCAATTCCCTTGTGATTGTAGAGCAGCAGTGCACCCCTAGGCCTGGTTATGATGGGATCACAGAAGAAACAGAAAGCTCCTAACCTGAAGAGAAGCTACAAAGACTGGGAGGGTTTTATGTTGGAGTGCTGAGAAAACAAGATCAGATGGAGGCAATTTCAGGATGACATATGACACTTAGTACAGCTTTCAGCAAGAATCATTTTTTCAGTAGTTGATTTCACAACTGATACTTTAAAAAATGTAATCTACCTTAAATACTGAAGGACAAATTTAGCCTATCTGCAATTTCAGGCTTCAAAAGTCTGATGTCAATATTTAGAACATGAACTGTTCATGTTCTTCTACTGCATTGCCCTCAGGTTTCTCCAAAACACTTGAGTCCCTCCCCGCCATCCTCTTCAAAAGAACAAGATGTAGTTTGTACATTTTAAAGTGATCAGGAATCATACTTTAAATGCATTGATTTTAAACAGCAGCAGGCTTATGAAGTTTTATTTCTATTGCAGACAAGATTTAAGTTTTACATCATCCCTACTGAAAAAAGGTAGTGGAAAAGGGCTACATATTTCTCCATGTTAACATAGGAACATTGCCACAGAAGCCATCTATGATTCGAGTACAAGTTACAGAAAGAAATGAGTTTTAAGAGGATTGTATATGATTGTATGATTGTAGCTCTGACCTTCTCACACTTTCAGTGAGACACAGATAAAAGTGAAATTTTAGAAAAGTTCAGTTTATTTTTTATATGGAACTTAGGGCTCTTTAAAAGATGCTGCAGGTGATTAACCTTTAAGGGAAATGACAAGCAAAATTATGCACTAGTGGATATAGGTAGCAATGAAATAGGCAAACAAATCCAGTGGCAATGCTAACGTGAATTCATCTTGCATTCATAAGATGGTGACTGCCCTTGATGAATATATTGAAACTATTTGCCAGCATTAGGAATGTATTTACTTATGAGAGGTCTTATAGACCTAGCACAAGGAGTTTAACTGCTGGATCAATTTTAGGTAGCGTTACAAATTTTGTGAAACCCTTTCTCTCTTCAGTAAAGCTCCTGGTGGTTATTCTACCTCATACAGGTTGGTTTTTTAGCCTTAATAATCAGCTCTATCCAAAAGTAAAGTACCTGCTTCCTAGTCAGTACATCATTAACTACTTATTAGCTGCCTGAGGATTCCTTATATTTTTCTTCTTTTATACTCTGGCTTATTTAGAAAATGAAGCTTATGGAGTCATCTTTTTTTTTTTTTTTTTTTTTTTCCTCTCTTCTATTAGTCCCCTCATAATAACTTTTAAAGCCCATTGATCGGATTAAGTCAGCTTTGAAAGAGAAATCAGAGTCTCAGAAATACATTTTACTAGTTTTGTCCTAATCAGCAACTTTACAAAATTAACTACTTAATTAATATCTCACAGAGAAGAAAGGACATGTTCACAGTAAGTGCTGCATGTGACTAATGGCAGGCCAACCACCATATACATGCTGACATGTCATTTGGTTTATATGTTTGGTCTAGTCAGCATGTCCTCTATTATGAAAAAAGAGAAAATTTTGGGGCAAGGGAAAATAAAGCGAAAAGGTAGAGCTGAGAGATAGAAGACAAAAATCTGTAGGAAACCAAGTTTCATTAGGCTGATGGCTCACAGAGCAATTTATATCCTTTATTTGTAATTCTTACTGGATATTGCCAAATGATTGTCATTTTATCAATAAGGAACCAATGTAAGTTCATAAAAGATATGTAAAAGGCAAACTGGATCATAAACTTCATTTTTGTGCAAAGGGAGGACTGAGTGCCTTCCACAGAGTACACCTCAGATGTCATGTAGGTAGTACTCAGGACTTAAACAGAAAAGTGTGTGAAACATTGATTCTTAATCCTTATATGAGCAGATGTTTGTTCATATTCATTTTTGTCCTATATATCTCAGGGATGAATCGTGTGGGCTTTGAACACCTGATTCAAATTAGTCATTAGCCAACAGCAGGTAACATGCCTGCCTTCCCTCTCTGGCTTCCGCAGCTTCCTCAGAGGAACGGATCACCTACATGGACAGATTGCTGTTGATGTACAAAGTGGTGTGAACTGCTTTGTTTTACTTCAATGACCAAGAGAGCACCTAGTGTTTGGAGAACTAAGTTAGTATTAACATGGCTTGAATCTACCTTCAGACTGATTTGTATTAAATGAAGTTCAGCTACCTTAAATTAATTTTATAGAAAGTCATCCAGTTTGCATATGGTGGCATTGTAATAACACAGCATTTTTTATGAAGCATCGGTATTATTCTGTGGCGTTAATATGTTGTTTATAGGAGCATTGCTGTGTAATAACAGCTATAGTGGTACAGTGTTCTGTGGGAGAAGTAAATTATTAAGCTTCCGTCTTCTTACCTTTACTAGCATTCAACAAGTGAATATGAAAATTATCTTGGGGTGGGTAAGGATTTTTTTGCACTTTTTAAGAAGTTGAACATAGAAGGAATAGCAGGAGGCATTCAGAAGATGTGATTACTTAAAGGTGGAGTAGTAGAAATAGGAAAAAATGAAAAGAAGTGCTAGGTTCTCTACTTTAGGAATAATGAGACAGAATTCTGTTCTAAGGTATTAAAAATGACAGCAGAGAAGAGAGATGTGCATGGGTATTAGTGCAGAATGAGCAGTATTCATCATTTTCCTTTTCTGAAATGACACTAGAAAGAATACTCATTTCACTGCAAGAGGATGGAAGAGATGAGGGCTCTGAACAGATTATAAAACTCCTGTACTATGTCATCTGTTGTCAGATTTTTATATAGTTAAAGCTTAACCCTAGGTGTACCCTCTATAAAGAAGCTCTATACTACTAAGTACCATTAATGTGAATAGTATTAATGGAAAGCAAGCTGTGAAGGAAGTGGGAATTGCTTTCCAGTACAGAAATAAGTGTGTTATTTCAGAGATATATGGAGAAAACTTTCTTAATATGGCAAAAATCAAAAGTATACTCAAGCTTAGACAAATTTTCAACTGAAGTTGCTGGTCCTCTTTTGTTTCAGAAATAAATCAAAATTCCATGGTGATAGGGAATTGAGGCTTCTCAGAATTTATTGTCATTTTTTCAGGGCCAAATGGCTTTTTACCCTCAGTAAATCCTATTGCCTTCAAGTATTTTAAATACGAGCTGCTTTAATATCCTGTGCCCTCAGCAAAAATCAGGCTACTGTCTGTTACAGTCTCAACCATCTTACCTGGTCAGTTTTTTCAAATGAATGTCCTCCTGTGGAGAATTTTTTTCCAACAAATTTATATTTTCTAATAAAAAGCTATGTAACTGGAAAACATTAACCGATTTTGGCAAGAACAGTGTTTTCCAGTCAGCTTCATTCAATATGATCACTATTCTCTCAGTATCCTTAGTGTCAAAATGCTTACTATTGTATTTTGAACCCATCTGTGACCCTGAAGTATGTTGAACAGTAAACAAAGGAACAGAGATGACTTTTACTGTATTTTGTGATTTTATCACATGCTAGAAAACGTGTGACGAGAGTTGAAAGTCTGAAGTTAAAATCCTCTCTGGCAGAAAACAGTATTTCTACAGATTTAAAGAGGAATCTATGAGAATATGTCAAGTGCTGACAAAAAACCCTGGACTTAGTAATGAGTAGACCCTACGTGCACAAGGAGAATTTAGATATTGCTATGTTTGTTTGGTTCTTTTAATGCTAAAATATCACATAACTTTTTTTTTTCTAGTTTTGTTACATTACATATATACAGCAGCTTTTTATATCCAACTGATTACTCCAAAATTTGAGAAGATTTTCGATCATCTATTTAGTGACAGAGTACTAGATTTATTTAAAGGCCCTTTGATATGCCTAGGAGTCCATTTGTGTCAAGTTACTCTAATATTTTAATTTTGGAATGATGATTTAATTAGCATGATCTTTTGATGAAAATTTGAATGCTATGGGTGGAAAGAAAATGAGCTGGGTCTGCAGCAGGAAGATGTGTAGTGGTCAACGCATCCTCCTTTTGCATGGTCCTGGTATCTCACACATGAGATTTTTCTGGAGGAATTTTGGCAATTGACTGACCTTTCTTCTTGAACTGGAATATGCAGCAATGGCACCTTCTCCCCATAGCTGTGCCCCTTTGTCAGTAGCAAGGATCCTTGTTTATGTGAACTCTGCTTCTTGAAGGGCTCTTTGTGTTCTGTATCTTTACAATTGCCTAAGTTCTTAGGAAAAAAGGCAACTCACCATTTAATGAGCAATATTTTCTTCTTCAGCTGTGTTAACTGTTGACATCAGTGTGGTCTGGTGTTGTTTTGTAGTTTAAATTTTGATCCCTCGGGAATATTCTACTTAAAAAAGAAAGAAACTGAATCATAGATTGCAACTTGACCATATTAATGCACAGTTTTCCAATGGAGTTTTGTAACTTCTGTTAAGTTTGAAACTGTTTCTTGTTCTCTATGAACAGAGATTGACTCGTCTACAGATCACTGGAAGTTCAACCTTAAGCTAGTCGTCTTTGAAAGCAAGCCATAAACATCCTACTTTGCATACACGTCACTTTTTAATTTGTAGAGTTGTGATATAGTCTATTTCTCCTCTCTGTATAATTCTTATGTATATGATTTCTGTGCATTTCTTGCACAGCGGCAATACAAAATGTATTCCAAAAGTCATCTGATTTTGCATTGTTTGTAAGACACTTAATTCAGAAGGATTGGCCCAGGTAGACCAAAATAGAAGGATGACTTTTTGTGCCAACGTCAAGCATCATATAATGATGGATTTCATTATTGCACTACCAGAAATGCAAGAAGAAACAACTACAGAATAACAAAGCTGCACGCTTTAGAGTTTTACTTTAAGCAAGTTTTAACTGACTAAGCAAAAAGGTGTAGGTGTTTGTGAATTGTGAATCTCAGAAAGAGGGAAGTTTCTCTCTCAGTGGAACAAAGGAGAATATAATAGAAAAAAAAAGAAGCTTTTTGGAGGGAAGGAACAGGAAATGCTTGACTGGAACACCTTATTTCCCCCAAAAGAGCCACTAACTAATTTTTCAACTGTAAGGATGGCTGAAAATCATAGAAATAAATCAGCTTTTTCTTGAAGACCGTGAGGCAAATATTTTTTTTTACCCAGCTGTACTTCCATTTTACTTTCCAGAAGGGATAGCAGTATTACAAAAAGTAATCAAAGAGTTCCAATTCCTCTCTCTCTAAAACACAGAGAAGAATGCAAGTTTCCTTTGCTCTTCATGTGTCTTTGCACACAAACTATGTGAATTACTGTATAGATTCCTTGACAAATAGCTGTCACTAACAACTCTTTTCAATTCACATTTTACTTTTTGTTGTTTTCACTTCTTCAGAATTACATGCATTACTATATTTCTTGTATTCCGACCATAGTAGTGCATGTCAATATTCCATAAATTTGCTTATGTAATAGCTTGAAACTCACAGTTTATTAAATAGTTGGATATGTATACTAATATACAGGTATCAAGTTATTTGCTGGTGAAAGATGTTATCAGACTTATTAATAAGATGCTTTGTTCAGTTTAGCCTCAGATTTTATTGATAGTTATTTATGAAAGACTGTGTCAGCACTAGAATTAAAATAAATCTAGCTTTTAATGCTATTTGAGTCGATTTTAAGAGACATACAATATATATTAATTATGCATTGTTTCATACATACTTGTAATGCTGTCTTCTTAAAGAGAAGATTTCACTTTAGAGTATATTTCATTTCATTTAATTTCATAGTTTTATTTAACACTTGAATGATCCCGGTCTTTGGGTTGTGGGTATTCTACTGTTTCCTACTTTACCTTGGGTCTGTATGGGAGTTTTTCTCCCATTTCTTCACATACCTGTAATATTTAGCTTTTCTTCTTTGTTTTTGCATTGACTGTTCTTCAGGAAAGTTACATTTTCAATGAGATTGTTGAACCATTCTGAAACAACAATAACATAATAATAAACACTGAATTTCTTTAGATAACTCTTTGTTTCCTAATGTTCCTCTTATTCTGGGGGGAATGTAGAAATGATAGTCTTTCCTCACATTCCTGTCCTTGTCACTAGTTGGGTTTTTTTTGTAACAACTGCCACGCTTGAGGGAATTCATCTTGCTCACAAAATTTCATGATCTCAAGAACCAATTTCTACTGCTATCTCTAAGTCTCTTATGATTACTTTTTTTTCTACCTGGAGTAGAAACTCAGGCTATTCAAGGTCCAGAATGTACACCTGACTGAATTAATGCAAAATTGGATTCTCTCGGAAAATATTAGGAAAGTTAGGACAGGTAAGAAATATAACCATACAAAACAAGGCTCTTGTAAGGAAGCAATAAAGCAACACACATCCTTGCATTACTTTACATTGCAAAATTGAATTTTGGTTTTTGGTACTGAAGAGGTTAAAGCCTGTAGTTCAATACAAGGCTTCTGTGTTTTATTTTATTTTGCAAAGCGGTTGCCTTATTTAGTTCCCTTGTTTTCTTAGAGTAATCTGAAGCCGAATTATTTTCTGCATGGTCACTGAACGCGTCATTTAAGTTCACCCAGAACCTCTGAACATCACAAACCAAAGTAGAGAGTTCAGTAGAACTCTGACAGATAAATGGTTCAAATTAAAGCAGATTAAAATAGGAATGCTTGTTATTTTGGTCCTAATATTTTTTTTTTCTTTTTTCTTGTATAAGTTATTAGCAATGGAATGGTACATCATACAAATATGAAGACATTCTTACCACTGGGAAACATCACAAATGACTCGGTATTGCAAGCACATCATGGCGGATCTGTAGATTATTAATACATTTGAGATCATAACACAGGCATGCCTTTTTTCTAAATGCTTTGGCTGAACCAAATAATGAAAAGGAACCAGATCTTTTATTATTTCTTTAGCTGTGTTATGTGTATTTCCTTAGATGTGAACTTCCGAACCAAAATCAGATGCTTAGCATGTTTCACTTCAATTTTTTTCCTGTCTCTGTATCATCCATCAAACTCAAGCTCAGTCATGACAAATGGATTTTCAAAGCATTGCCCTGACTGTCTATCCCCAAAGAAGCTTGAATGGCCACAAAGATTCTTCCTTCCTCCCACAAACTAGAATAAATAAAATAAAGTTATGGTAGCCAGAATGGTCTTCAGGCTGAGTTCAGAAGTGAGAAATGGGAGTATGTGCTCTTGCTGTTGATTATTAGATTCTAGGGACTGAATTGAAAATTGTGGAAAAAAGTAATGCTTTGCTCATCCGCTATTTCTTGTGGGGTGTTTTGCCTTAAAAAGGGGTCTGTTAGATATTATTACGAGATTGCACATTATTTTACAATCAAAAGCACTAAATACTACCTGAGAAACTCTCAGGAGAGTTTTTTTCCTTTTTATTAAAACACAATATTAAAAAATAAGAATAGGGTTAGAAAAAAATCACTGAGCACTATTTGTCAATTGTTTTGTTATTTATTTATATATTTATTCAACATGAATTTAGCTCACTCTCAGTACTGTTTTACAAAATATGCTGTTCACCAGGCATGAATTCAATAAAGACCACAGCTCATTCACTCTACTTTCGTATCAGTGTAGATCCAATAATCTAGAAAGGGTTACTCATGAGCTATCTGTTAATATCTGTACTGTAAGTTGATATTTCCTTGATTTCACTAAGTAGAAACTGATAGAGGCAGAAAGCACACACAACATGACTTCTCATTTTTACAGTCCTGAAATTTGCTGTTAGCAAATGCTAAACGAAAATGGTAAATAGCCCATTTATAGGAAAAAAAACCCAAAACAAACCAAACAAAGCTCAGACCTTGAAAGTCTGCCAAGTTTAGTCATTAGCAGTTGGTATGCTTTCTGTGTTAGCTGCAGGAATCAGATGGTACCAACACAACTTCAGATGGTGCACTTAACACTTTGCTCAATTATTTTGAATATTCTGAATCCATGTCTTTGTTCTTTGCATGCACTTTAAATGTTCTCCATAACGCTACATATACAATTATTTTCTTCTAGTTGCAATTGTTCTATAAAAGCCTAAGCACAAAGGCATAATATTTTTTTTTGTAAATGGGCACATAAATGTTGACATTGTGCATGCCAGAAATAGAAAGACAGACTGTGTTGAGTAGAGAGCTCCAATGAATCTATTAACGGCATTTTTTTAATATTGCACCATTAAACAGTTAAAAGCAAATGTCTTTGTATCCAGCCATTAGTGGCTAGCTCACTAATGAAAATCAACATGAATATGTTAAACTTTGTAAATTTTAATCAGGAAAAAACATAAAAGTATTAAAATAAGTATTAGTCAAAGAATTTCAAATATAATGAATTTTTGGCTTTATCAAGTATTTTTACCAAGGAAAAAACTTTTTGGAAGATTTTTTTTCCCCAGAAGTTATTTTACCCCTAGATTTATTTTGGTTTTGTATAATGGTTATTAACGAGATGGTAGTAATGAGAGAAAAGAGCGAACGTTAATTTTATAAGGTCTCAAGCTGTTGATATTATTGGATGTTTGATTCTTATTCTTTAAGATCAAAACAGGATTAGCACAGAAAAAGAGGAAAAGAGAAGGCTATCAAAGGCAGAAAATGCAGCTTCTGCCTCTGGGGAGGTTTCATTTGTACCTAGTTCCTACACAAAACACAAAGCAAGAACATGAACTTATGAGCTATTATCATATCTGGCAAAATCCTACAGTTGTTGGGGATTGTTTAGCATAGGGCTTTAGGTCAAGGAGTCATAGCAGTGCTCATAGCAGGTAGAGTTGTCTACAGCAGACCAACCTGTCTCATAAAAGATAAGATGGTAAGAGTCTATCTTCAAGGTGAAGCGAAAAACCAAGCCCGCCCAAAAATCATTGTAGTGTTGATTTCAAGAAAAGTACAAACTACTAGTCAGGTCTTCAGATTAAAATAAAACCAAACCAAAGCAAAACAAAAACCCTTCGCAAAAAAGACCTTATAACAGCTCACTTTCTCCTGAATGTACTTTTCATCAGTAATTATGTAATGCTCTTATATTGGTTAAATCAAAGCTACCTTCCCCAGCACTGCCTCCTGAGTTGGGCAGTGACTCATGATGCAGATTTAGAAATTCGTGTTCTCCATGGCTATGGATAGTCCCAACACCCCAGCATTCATCAATTCAATTTAAGCTCTCTGAGTAAATGTGACAAGTGGTGTAGACCTAGTCTGAATACTATTTTCCAGTTTATGTAGAATATGAGCACGTTCTTTGAGTTTAGACTTTGGGACCACAGATCACCACAAAGGCTGGAATAGGATCAAGGTTTGAGTGACTTCCTGAGCAGTCCTACCTTAGATTTATAATGTGTGGAGCATTAGAATAGATTATTTCTCAAAGAAGAAAGTGTTCCATTTTCATGGGAAAATACAAGCTTAGGGAAAAGGGATGTATTGGGGAAAAGTGCCAAAACGTTTACTGGGATAGAGTTACTGCCTCCAAAACCAAACTTTTGGTCAATAGGGAGGAAACTAGCCACTTCACAATAACTTCCTTTCAACAGTTGAAAATGCAGGAAACCCAGAGTCAGAGTAATTATTTGATCAAAGATTTCTGCATCTTACATACTCACCAACAGAATATTACAGGACTGACAGCTTCAACAGATCAGAATAATGAGATTATTTCCCAAATCTAGCTTTCAAAAAACTAAATTTGTTTTAGTCCCATTTTAATTTCCCAATACTTCTCTAAGAACATGGATTTGATAAAACTAATTTTTAAACTGTCCCACGTTATATGCATTAACTCTGATATTATTTTGGGGAATGATAGTTATGTTTACATGTATTCTTTATATTATTGTACACATGTTCAGCAACTGAACACATTTTCAGTACCTAGCTAACGTTTTAGGCTATCTAAATATGTCTGTCAGACTTAAAGTTTTCAGCGTCTGTCACATTTTACATCAACAATATTAAAAGAGTTGTGCAAGCATTGCAGATAGAAACTTGTGTGATTTAGAGTTCTATTTAAACTGATGAAATACGAGCGAGTGAGTTCAAGACATAAGCCAAACACATTCTTACCTGTTTCAGCTGGCATAACTGCCCTGAAAATCTTCAGCAGCTGTTTTATCGTAGCACACAGGTTACAGGAGAGCCTGCCTGCCTCTATCTCTGAAAAAATCAGTTTGACTTGACTGTGTTGCAGAATCCACAGAACTTTGATGAGTTAATCTGTGATGCTGCTGTGCTGTTCATGTCAGTGCAATATTACTGTCAAGTCTGTTGTCCACTCAAAAAAGTTTCTTCGAGAAGGGAAACTTGGGAAGGGAAGGCATATAATTCTTGTGTGCGTGAGGAAGAGGGAGGAAGAAATGAGTTAAATACTTGCACGTTGTCATAGCATATACACTCAGAGAAAGTCACTCCACTCCAGTAAAGTTATGTTGAGAAAAACAGGCCATATATATTTATGAATTTTCTTTACACTGGCTATTAAATTCAGGTGAAAAATTAAGAATAACTATAAAGGAAATAAAAAGCATTCTTTCTAGGTCATGAGCTTTCCAACTGTTTTTCAAGGAAGGTGTATGTGAGCTCCAGAGCGCTTTACACACACGTACATTATCCATCATTTTGCTGTTTTCTAGAAATTGCAGCACTAACAGAATTCTGTGAAATTTCTTTATGAATAATATTAAACTGCCATTTAACTTTGGCTGGACATTAAAAAAATGATGCAGTTCAAATTCTGTATAAAATAATGGATAGGTTTAAAGACTAATTAACAGCCAGTTTGTGCTAACCAGCATGGCTGGAAGTACACTGACATCCAAATTCTTCAGAAATAGCTAAGGCAATTTATGGAAAAAACTGCTTTAAAAGAAATGCATACCCATTCCTATTCCTATTTGTACTTTCCTTGTTGATGAAATTAAGACAGTAAAATAAGCTCTGTCATGACTTAATATGTACATAAGCATTATATGAATGTTATCTTACAGTGCAGTAATGAAAAGAAAATAATACAGTTACAATTCAGTAACGCTTGTGTGTAAGGATAAATGTATACTGTAAAGATATAACTGGTTTATGGAAAACGAAGCAAGTTAGATGAGTCATTCCAGTAACTTTAAACTAATTAGCCAAGTCACATAGATCTCAGTTCGATTTCTTTGCTGCTTTTCGAACTGTTGTATGTTGAAAGATTGCTGGCAGCCCTTAAAGCACAGAGAAAAAAATATTCTGCATTATAATTTCAGTCATTTAACTAAACTGTTTATGATAAAAACAATTGTAAAAATTTATTTACAAAGGCATTGCAATTTTAAAAGGATTTGCAATGAAATCTTTATTTTTGTTCAATTATTAACTTAGATTTGCCAAGCATAAACAGGGTTTGTTGACCTGCAATAACTTTCAATTCAGTATAATAACACAGTAGTGTTTATTTCACTAGTTATAAAAAGCAAATTCATGTCTCTGTGCAGTAGCCCAGTTAGCCAGGGCTGCATCAAAAGAAGCAGCCTCAAGGGAGGTGATTCTGCCCCTCTGCTCTGCATTCACGAGACCCCACCTGGAGTACTGTGTCCAGCTCTGGAGCCCTCAGGACAGGAAAGACATGGACCTGTTGGAGCGAGTCCAGAGAAGGGCCACAAAAATGATCAGAGGGGTGGAGCACCTCTCCTATCAGGACAAGCTGAGAGAGTTGGGGTTGTTCAGCCTGAAGAAGACAAGGGTCCTCGGAGACCTTATAGCGGCCTTTCAGAACCTAAAGGGGACCTAAAGGAAAGATGGGGACAGACTTTTTAGCAGGGCCTGTTGCAAGAGGACAAGGGGTAATGGCTTTAATGTAAAAGAGGGTATATTCAGACTAGCTATAAGGAAGACGTTTTTTACAATGAGAGTAGTGAAACACTGGCACAGGTCACCCACAGAGGTGGTAGATGGCTCATCCCTGGTAACGTTCAAGGTCAGGCTGGACAACCTGATCGAGGTGAAGATGTCTGTGCTCATTGCAGGGCAGGTTAGACTAGATGACCTTTAAAAGTCCCTTCCAACCCAAAGTACTCCATGGTTCTCCGATTCTATGATTCTACAATAATGGTATATTTTTCTTCTAAGTACTTCCTAAATGATGAACAGTTCCATAAATGAACAGTAATTTTCAGTGTAGCATTTTCAAGCACCTTCAAGCATTTTCATAGCCCGCCTGAATAACCATTGCACTGTTAAATTCCATGTTTATGGAAATTAACACAGGTTTATATACCTGTGTTTATGTTCCACACCGGTGTATGACATGGAAAATATTAGTCTCTCACTACTTTTGTCAAAGAAATTGATTTAGAAATCCTGTATATAAAGTTATTCTCATATTCTTCCAAATATACCTTTTTCTAAAAAATTCCACTGATTAAAAGTTTAGATTAACTATCCTGCCCGCCCCCCACCCCCCCAATTACCTTGCTGGATTTACTAATGCTTACAAAGCTCTCACAGTGTTTTCCTGTACTTGGTATGTCTGGGATGAAGTTAATTTTCTTCACAGCAGCCCTCATAGTGCTGTCTAGTAGATTGGTGACGAAGACAGTGTTGGGGTTTAGCTATTGCTGAACAGTACCTGCACAGCATGAAGGCCTTTTCTTTTTCCCACTCTGCCTCCCCCAAAGCAAGGATTTGGGAGGGGACATGGCCAGGACAGCTGAGCCGAACTGACCAAAGGGATATCCCATACCATACGACATTGTGCTCAGCAATAAAGGGGGAAAGGAGGATGAAGAGGAGGACATTGGTGGTTGAGGCACGCACCTCTTGCATGTGCCAGTTTCCAGAAGATGGCAGGGCATCTGCCTGCTGGTGGGAATTAGTGAATTAATTCCTTGTGAATTCCCGGGGGGGTGTGAGCAAGCAACTGGGTGGGCACTTACTGGCTGTCTAGGGTCAACCCACCACAGTTCCTTAGTAAAACAACTCAAAAAAAATTGTCAATTTCCAATTTTCTAGGAGCAACTGTTTCTAATCAGTAAGACTGAAAACGCTTGACATTTCTTTTTTAGCTTTCCTTGAACAGTAATGATGCTGCACTTTAACCATATGGCGTAATGTCTATGCTACTTTTTCTAGTAGAGGTCCCTGGGGAAGGTAGCAGAAAGCCATCACAGCTCTTTTCTGCAGGGAGG
Organism: Rynchops niger; assembly: GCA_013400035.1. NCBI lineage: Eukaryota > Metazoa > Chordata > Aves > Charadriiformes > Laridae > Rynchops > Rynchops niger. Next base: position 117,512 of record VXBH01009382.1, read on the forward strand.
GCTTTGAATTAAAAAAAAAAACAAAAACAACAAACCGGTATTGTTCCAATGTTTAACACAGGAATTGTATAGTATCTGGATTGTGGTATGCTAGTTTGCACTTTGAATGACCTTTTTAGTGCCAGCTACTTGATCAGGGGGTAAATGACAATTTCTGTTTATAATATTGTTTCATATAGGAGCATATTTAATCCCAGCGAAAGCCACATATGCCTATGTAGGAAACTATAGTCTTTTACTGTACTATTCACTCAAAATCGACAGATCTGTTTTTCAGGTCAAAAGTTACCATACAGGAACAGCTAATATTATTGTGTGATACAGTAATTACTACCTTGGTTCTTGAGACCAAATTCTAACAGCCTTTCTAATTTTTAACTAAGTAAAAGGGAAATTCCAGTCAATAATTTCACTAAGAGTTTTGCTTATTTTGATCATTGTTGCCAAAACTAATTAGTTTGGTTTTTAAAGAACAAGTGAGCAATATTCAGGTTAGTTTGTCTGACTGAGAACTAAGCTAGCCCTTTGTGATTTTCAGCAAGCTATATTTCAAATAAGCATTAAAATGTGTGAAAGGTTGTTCAAACTATGACCTTTTCAAAACTGCCGTCGCTGTGATGCACGTTTCCATGCTCTTGGTGACATTGGGTAACACATTTGACAGAATAGAGGATTGCCTGCTGCGCTGCAATTGAAAAGCAATCAACCATTTGAATAAAGGTCCATGTATCTGTGATGAGGCAAACGTGTCAGTTCCCACTTTGTTTTAGAGGATACACTGTTTGCCACTGGTTAGATGTTAAATGAATAATAAACATTTTTCAAAAGACAAAGATAACATGTGAGAAAGAAAAACACAGTAAATGCTAGGTACATCTAAGGATGTAATTGAAAGTAATGAATTGCCATCTTGAAACTGCTCAAAGGACATCAGTCTGTATTTACACATAGACCCAGCAGTGCTCCTATTCCAAATCTGTTCAGCTGTTTGTTTCAGATGTGTGTATGTTTTCCATTCTCCTGCGTAAGGCAAGTAGTGTGTCTTCAGCCCACAGACAGTTTTACCAACGTAAAGGTCACTGGTCAAACATAAGGAGGATCACCAACAAAGGGGATATTTATAAGGCTTAGTATAGTACCAGAAGGGCACCTCCTAGCAGTGAAAGAGACTTTGGCAACAATTTCTTGGCTCCCACGAGCACATGAACAGCCTCAGCCAGGACAATCATTTCACCTGGGGGGAACGCGCAGACCCCTGGGCTATGAGGTTGCACACAAGCCCCTGCTGCTGGGCCCTGGGCACAGGTCCAGAGCATCGCCCGGCACCAGTTTGGTGACTGGTTAATTGTGGTTGAGGCAGAAATCTGAAAAGGGGGCTACTCCGGAGGAAAGGCTGGGCAGCCGAGCTGTCATAGTCATTTGTTATGCTCCGATGGTGCTGGGAGTGGGTAAGGAACTTTATAGAGGCAGGAATCCACAGAAAGTCGTCTTAATCGCAGGACGGGGAGGGCAGCCGAGCCCAGGGGAGCCGAGACCGCCCGCAGCTGCCCCGCCGGAGCCGGTGAGCGGCGGGGACAGGGACAGCGGGAGTGGAGAAATCCGATAAAGGGGGCGCTCAGGAAGGAAGGAGGACCAGGTCAGGAAGGGGGAGGAGCAGGTGAAGGGTCTGGAAGGTGAGGGAAAAGTTTCTGTCTAAGAAGCCGAAGATGTTTTTACGTAGTGCCTGTTGTGATTTCATGTCTTCTCTTTTTCTTATATGGAGTTTTGGTCCCTGTCTTCAGTTTTATTCAAGTAGAAGGGGGTATGATTTGGTATTTCTGAGGAAGCTAAATTCCGTGAAGCTTGCTTAAGAGAGCTGCAGAGTGCTGGTAAGGGAAAAGGATTCACGTGGGCAAAGTTGTTTCTGACCAACAGGTGCACTTTTTTGGAGGATATAAAAATTTCAGGTTAATAGCTGGGTATGCAACTTCACAAATCTTCTTGTTATTACAGGTTTTTTCCTTTACTCACTGTGGTTTTGCATTTTTATTCCTTTAGAAGTGTGGCACTTTTTTCCTATTTTCTTTCTAATTTACCTTTACAGGAGAATGAGAGAGTCACTTTATCTGAATACACAAGGCAGGCATTCTACCAAGTGTATTTAGCATGACTTTTAAAGCTTTAAAAAA
>VXBH01009382.1:119692-146184 GCA_013400035.1 Rynchops niger
AAAAAAAAAAGGCATGTGTAGTCATAATTTCTGTGTCTATTTCTGTTAGTCAGTCCTCACAGATAAACGTTGAGCACACTAGGAGATTTCAATCAAATTCTAAGCAGGTGCAAGTCCTTATGGTACTTCCAGTCCCCCTACAAAGAGGAGGCTTTCTTTGTGTGTGAGGTTGTGGGGGGGGGTGTGTGCGTGCTGATATGAACTTCTATGTTGCCTCTGTCTCTGAGAAACTTTTAAGAGATCCAAATTGCTGCTTTCAATGACAAGTTGGTCTAGCAGAGTTATGGAAAAGAGTATGTGACAAGGAATTGGCTTGACAGGGCTGTTAAGAGGAGCTCTTTCTGGTGTGGAAACAGGAATAGCTCACTCTTGTTCTATCCCTTTCAAAGCAGGTTTGCACCTCTGCTCTTGAAAGCCTTCTGGGAGGAAGAACGATATTCTAACAAAGGTTTATTTCTGCCCTGAATTTTTTAAGAGATCTTGCTGTACAACTGTGTTACACTTTTAAATCATTAGGAAATATTGATTTAAGTAAACTTTTACATTGTTTTATCTCTGTGCAATTGTTATCTTGAACTCCATGGTTTTTACTCCTGCTTTGTGGTTTAAACTGACCGTCACACTTTATCCACTAATTTTTTTTATTTTTTCTTTTTTTGTAAGTGAATACGTGCAGACATTTTGTTGTGGTTGTAGTGATGTAACACATAATTGTGCCTATATATTGCTTATCTTTGAAAGTTCTTTCAGCTCCTCTCTTATTACCTCAACATTACAAGGTTATACCTTAACAGTGCAAGGCAGCAGAGTCCCTCAGACATGTTAATCTATAATTCCATGTGTTGTTGAGCTCCTCAGATAAACTATCTGTGTGACCAGCCTTTTGTGAATAGTCTTACACCTTTATGAATGGCGTTCTATTCCAGGTGGCATTTCTCTATTTTTTTCATAATCATTGATTCAAAATCTGTGACTGTGTTTGAATTGCTACTATAATGATTTTCCTCGTGGTGTAGGACCATAACTTTAAGACTTTTGTCTTCCACAAGATTTTTTTTTTTTTTTTCTTCATACCTGTGATGTGACAAATCATTTTTTCCATGAAGAGGAATGAGCTTTGGGCTTGACTATTGTACCTTGGATTTATTATTCTCAACTTTGTTATTCTGCAGTCAGGAAACATGCTACTCTTTTAAGTAGTCTTTCTCAGCTCTAATTTCTTGCTGTAGTTCCCTCTTCCTCTTGTGTTCATCTTCTGTCTCTACCACTGCATGTAAACAAAGAACTTAAGAATGTATTGGACAGTTAATTGATATTTTTTTTTCCCCTTCCTGTGCTCAAACTTAAGCTTCTAGACAAATTGAAGCGGGGGTGGGAGAGGAGGGAAGGGAGTTGAATGTGAAGAGAGGAGAAAGGACCTTTCTGGCAAGACAGGAGAGACCTCTTAAGGCTACTCTTAACTTTGAAAAGAGTATGAGATTGGATTATTTTTAAGGTTAAGCCTTTAAAAGTTAGGGTTTTGAAGGTGACTGCTGGAGCTCTGGGGGTATAGTTCCTTCTACTGCTATGAATTTGATGTTGTAGTTAGTGGTATGAAAGACTATTTAAATTGAAGATACTCTGTAATTGTTAAGAATAAGTCAGTCACAGAAAAAGAAAAATGAATAAACATGGAGCATGAAGTTATATTTTTGTCACTTCAAGAATTTGTCACAAACACTTACGTGTGTCTTCTATAAGTTATATACAGACATTAAAATTGCTTTGCATGCAAATCCATGAACACGACCACAACGGAGACTTTTCTCCACACCACCACCCTGCCCCAGATGACCGTATTCCAGAGGTCTGATTCCAGGTCATCCAGTCCTGTCTCTTCAGAAAAATGTATGAAATACAAATTCCTAGTAGTGGGTCCAAAAGCCTGGCTAAGCTGGTTAGAGTTTGCAATGGATATAGTTTAGTAATCAGCTGTTAAAACTGTATTGTCTGTTACAATATAGGCTCGGAAAACAAACAACCAAAGATGCTACAGTTTAAAATTGAGGCATGTGCTATGGTAGGGCACTCTAATAGCATATTTAGAGCATACAACTTTAAGGAGAGTTCAAAATCCTGTCTCTCTTTAGTTTATTAATATATGGGGTGTTAACTATGTGGGGAAACTTTATTACCCTAAGCCTTAAACTGACAAATTATGAATAATTTTTATTTACTCTCAAATAATCCACTGTTTTTCTTTAAATTTTGTCCCCTGCCCAAAATATTTGTAACCAAAATAAAAAATGCTAAATTAATAAAGTTCGTGTACCAAAAGTGATGCATAATGGGTAAAGCAGAGTTAGTGTCATGTTCAGTTGGTGTAATTACAAGCTGTTCTTGCTAGTGATATCAAAATTTGTCTAAGAACTGCTGTTAAAATATTACTGCTTAAAAAAAAAAAAAGTCTAGAGTTTTTTTTAATATTTATGAGCAGATACAGTTAATGCTGAGGTCATGCTCAGTGTCAATGCCCTACCAGTGTTAATGGTAGGTGATAATCAATTTTCTCTTCCTTTTTTTTTTTTCCTTTTTTTTTTTTTTTTTTTTTTTTTTTTTTTTTTCCCCCCGGTGCTCTCCTTGGGATATTTCTTTTCATGTGAAACTTAAGGCTGCACTGAACACTTGCCAACATTAGGATTACAGTCTTGGTAGGGCCTTTCATAGGTAGTATCTTGAACAAAAATATATCTGTAGAGCTGGAATTATCGTTAACAGAATTCTTTTAAGTAACAGGGGGCAGGGAATGGGACATGGGACTGTTGACCCCAGAAATCAGCATCAGTTATTTGTACACAGCGTATCAATGTATTGTCTCCAAAAATAGCTGCTGCCTTGTTTTAGATGACACGTATATATTGTCACAAGTTATGACAGAAGCCATGAATGGAAATTATGTTGTTAGGGAAGAAAAAAAAAAAAAAAAAGTCAGAGTTTGTGAAAGAGGGTTCAACAGATAGAACACCTGTGTGCATTCCAGCCTAGGGCCAACTGGAGAATGTGATCATTCCCAGTCTCCTCTCCAAAATTTGCATGTGCAATGTTTCTCTAAACTGGTTAGTTAAAAGAAAAAGTGCATATTCCCATGAACCTTTTGCATGCTAAAACATCCGCTTAATTCCCAAGTGTAAATGATGCAATTTTCACCTAAAACTTTCTCAACTTTGTGTGCTGTTGAATGGGCCTTTAACTAGGAAACATGTATGAGGAATCCTTAGTGACATCGTGGAAGTATATTTATTACAATTTGTCTTAAAAGAAAAGTCAAAGCAATTTAGCTTTCTTGAAGAGTTTTTTTTTAAATAAAACCTCTTTTCTCTTTGTTCTTTCATTTTATGTCTGTTTAGAGTTTAAGTTTCAAGACAATCTAAAAAAACCTATGTGACTGCTTTGGCTGTCTTGGGCATAATACATTTTTAATGATATTTCTTAAAGTGTGAGGTTTTTTTAACTTAAGACTATGATAATTTAGATGTTTTCTGACTTACTTTCAAATTGAACACAGTATGTTTTGTTTTCCATAGTATTATAGACACTCTCAGAATGCATAGACATTGCATTTTTTTTGGCTGAAAATTCAGACTATGCTAACATAGCTAATATGGGTGCACACTTTCCTATTGTTGTGTTGTGGCACTTGACACGTGCAGACTTACCTATCACATAAGCAATAACAATTAAATTGCTGGGAAAAGATTATCATTCATGGGTAGGTTATTTGTCATCTTGAGTTACTTGTTCTCAGTCTCTTAATATTGAATATGCTAGGCTGCCTATCTTCTCTACTAAATTACTGAATTATGAATTCCAAATATAGGAATCTAAGTTCAACTTGGAATAGTTTACTTTCTAAATCTAGATGCTTAGATAGAAGAACAGCCTTCAGAAAAACTCAATGTTTCTTTGTTTGTTAGCTTGGGGGGGAGGTGGTGGTGGTGGTGGTGCTCTGCTGAATGGGTGCTGCAGGAGACCTACCGAGTCCCAGCAGACTTATCTACACTGGCATTAAAAGACAAACAAACAAACCACAACCAAAAAAACCAAAGAAACAAAGCCAAACAAACAAAAAAAAAAACCAACCAAAAAACTTCTGTTATCACTCTATCAAAAGTATACCACATTCATAATAATTCCAGGTAGGAAAAGTAATAGTGGTGATTTCCTGAGATGCATTGGAGTAGTCAGGTCTTCATGAATGGCCTGCAATTCACAGCCCATATGGGTTTAAAAGACGGTTTCTTGTTTGATAATGACAAGATTCCTGTAGCTTTGTACCTAAAGAGGAAGCAGTTCTATTCCAGGATGAAGATTAGTGCTACCTAAAGGAACTACCCTTTTTGGAAACATAAAATAAAATGAAGGATTTGCCAAATACAGTGATTCTTGTAAGTTGGGCTGGAACAATGAAAAGCAGCAGAAGTTGGTTTTATTTGAGGGCGAGGTTGTGCAGTTGAGTCTTCATTCCTCCTACCATGATACGGACAAGGAGACAGCTGGAACTTGATGAAAAAAGTATATTAGGCGACAGCCCCGAATACCCTGCAATACCTCTACCACTCAGAACAAACACTCAGGTCTGTCTAACCAAACGCAGTGGATCAGAACAGTGATGAAGCTGTGGTTTACTTGCATTTATCAACTAAACCTTGTTATGATTACAATGAGCTAAGACTTGAAGATGATGCATTTGTGTGAACAAAAAGGTTACTGGTATTGTTGTATCAGCATGTTTGGGTCAAGCATTTTGCTTTGTTTTTTTAAGTTCTGACAAAAAATGCTAGTGCTTCTTATCCGTAGCTAGTAAGCACCCTTTACTAAGGCTGTTCAAAACATCTGCTATCTCCTTTGTTTCACTGGCTTATTCCTCTGTGAATTTGAAATCTGACTGTCCCAATATTTCATGAATAACTTGCCAGAAATGTGAAGAGGAAACATAAGTATCTGTGGAAAAACTTCTCTCAGTAGTACTCAAAATAGCTCTTTGCAATTGTTTTGTTATTATTCAGTTGCAGCACTTAGTGCTTTATCACTTACTCAGGTGAAAGAAAATAATCCAAGATGATTGCATGTGCTGTGCACCTTTTGCTAGTTTGATTTATTCCTCCACAATAAAGTTAGTATTTAGAGCTAACTGATGAAGATCAGATTCATGCCATTACATATAACCTTATTTTCTGTTGGTAGTCTTAAAATTCGCAGATTTCTGTGTCACTAGCTTATTTAAAAATGTTTTTTTACTTATGTCTAAACCCATTTATATTTATATCACAGTAGCTATTTCACATTTATTGGTTTATTTACATTTTCAGAATTGGGTGCACTTTTAGTTCAAATTTGCATCAAAGTTATGTTTGTGAACGTTTTGTCACCTCATTTGAAATTGCCCAGATTTTATTTATTTCTTGGTATGAGTAATTTGGAAACCACTAGTTGGTGGACTTTTTAAGAATAAATGTTTAAGCTGTTTCTTCTTAAATATGTACTGTAAAACACTTGAAACACTGCATATCTGCTCCTTTTCATCAAATACTTCAGAAGATCTTCAAGTTCCTAAATTAAAAATAGCACAGAGCGGTGCTTGTTAAACATGCTGAAGGCATTAAAAATAGCTGAACTTAAAGCAAAGACTGTATCGGAAGAAAGAATCCTGCTTCTGTTGAGGTCAATGGGAATTTTACTATCATCTTCAATAGAAAGAGTTGTTTAGGCAGTGATTTATGCAAATATATGTATTGTTTTGGGATAGTTAATGGTGCAAAATGGAGACATTTATAAAACATTTCATAACAAAGTAATATAGATTTTCATTAGGGCAAAAACCTTGCTTGTTTACTGATGTACGTGATTGGTATACACTGACTCATACCAATATCAATATATATTATGCAAATCATTCTCCCTCATCTGAAAGTAGCTGTTTTGCATTCAGGCATCAGATTCAATTATAGTACTAAAATGAAGTCCCAAGTGAAGTTTTAAATTGGTTTCTACTTTCACAGCAATATACAGCACAGTGCATTGTTGAGTCACCACACACCTCTCGATACTTCAGAGCGGTTGTCAGATTGAGATCTTTATCTTCCAATTCAGAAAGCAGAAATAATAATGATTTATGGACTTTGGCCTCAAACTGCAACAATTCCATCACTTCAAAGAAGTCCTGTAATTCTTTAGTATGTGTACATCATCTGTGCTGGACATTGCAAGACTTTATTTAAGGTTAATGGTAGTAGCAGGAAATTGGATTTACATTAATTTCTGTCACTTAATGTCTGTTGCTTGTATATAGTGGCAATGTGTTGTCACAAGAAGTCATATTTTCAAAAAGTTATGGGAATTCCTTAATGTTGAATTGAGTTTGCCCATTTTAAGTCAGTTTGATGCAGAAGAAGTGAAAGCCACCATCATCTCGGTCTACGCTGTTTCATCCGTGTGTATAGAAGCCACTGTAGTGTATTTGTATCAGACATACAACATCTGAGGTGAACATGTAGTCCTCTCAACTTTGTGCTCATACTGTTATAAAATAACACAGCGAAAGCATTTGTCAGAGCCAAATTTCACGGTTACATGCTTTCTGTAGTACACTTGTCTGTAGAAAATTTGTGCTGCATGAGAAAGCAAAGAAGCAAAGCACCGTTGTCTTACGTCTAATTGACCTGTAGGATAAGAAGGAATTGGTAAGAATTTCTGCCACTGAAGTGAAAGACATAAATTCTCAGTGGTTAGAAGCAATGTGCGTCAAACTATGGCACTGACGTGTTAGCCCTTCACTACAAAAAAGGAGTCTAGTACTATCAAATTATGCATTGCCATTTGTTTGTTCGTGCTATTTCTTTATGGGGCAGCCAAGTACCATTCAGCTAGGCTGTGAGGGTGAGGAAAGTATTGCAAGGAATTATAATACTAGGTGCATATAATATTTGGGGATCAAGTTCTTGTTTGCTCTGGAGATGAGGGGTGTACGGCAAGAGAATAAAATGTGGTAACTGTGAAGGGCAGTGTCCCCACATTTGGAGACATTTTAGCATTTACGTACTTATTTTAGGGCACAATTACAGTATTGGAACACCTACAAAATTGAAGTTTTGGTAATTGCAATTAACAATTCTGTGTTTTTTCTTGTTGAACGCCTTCCCTCGCTAAGAAGTGACTGCATAGTTGGTTCTGTGACAGCCAAGGTGGAAACTGAGGATATACTAAGGAAGTATTACTGTACACTTAACTCCACTTCACCTTGAGATCTGCTACTGACCGCAGTACTTATTTTTCTGGTAGTAGTAGCACAGGTAGAATAGAAAGTGGACAGATGGATTTGGTAGCCTATCGTAGACAGTTCGTTTCCATGTTTTAGGGGCAGAAGGAAGTGGGAGTTGTGGCCAGCAGAAACTCCTTTATCTCTGCGGCAGCCCTCTGAAAACTCAGTTCGTTATCCAAATCTCATTTGTCTCATTGAAATACCACTAGAGACTCATTTGGCTCCTTCTAGCCACTGTTGCCTTGGTGTATCAGTCCTGCTCTTCCACTGTGCTCTGTTCCCTGAAATGTCACTGTCTTGCCAGCACAGAGCTGTTTTGGTTTTTTTTACTTCATGTTGATTAAGAGCTTTGACCCAGCTCTAGTTATACTTGTGTACCAGTCTCAAGGTGTGAATGTCTATTTTATCTGCCTGTCAGAGTTCAAGGAGCATCTGGACGACACTTAGTCAATGGTTTAGTTTTAGGTAGTCCTGTGAGAAGCATAGAGTTGGACTCAGTGATCCTTATGGTTCTTGCCAACCTGAGATATTCTTTGTTCTAAATTCTAGAGAATACGTTGTTCTATTACATGCAATAGCATAGCAGTCTTAAAGTGACAAACTTCAACATGCATTTTAAAGAGGCATGATTTACTATGCATTTTTTTAATGAGGAGTAACTCTTGTATTGTTACTAGATGTTGCGCTTAATTACAGTTAATCTAACACATGACAATGACTGAAAGTATACCTAGTCATGATAATAAGATTAAATTTGTTTCATTTCAGGCTGACCTATGTTAATCATTAGTCAAGGATGTAACAAAGGACATATTCTCGCTTCATTTACATAATACAATCCTTTTTGTATCTTGTGTGGAATGAAACAAAATATAATTAATAATAATTCTTTTTTTTTTAATTAGGGTATATGAGTCAAGATGGCCATTTTGGATCATGTGAAAACAAGTACTGCGGTCTGGGTAGACACTGCGTTGTGAACGGGGAGACTGGCCAAGCTGAATGTCTGTGCATGGAGCACTGCAAGCCGCATTACAAGGCTGTGTGCGGTTCTGATGGAGAATTCTATGAAAACCATTGCGAAGTGCACAGGGCTGCCTGTCTGAAAAAGCAAAAGGTCACCATTGTGCACAACGAAGATTGCTTCTTCAAAGGTAAGCGCGGCTGAACAATGTCTGCAATATTGCCATCAGGTAGGTGTTTGCAAGAAGTTCAATTAAAGCTCTGTAGAGGCTGCACCAAGTGCACAGTGAATAAATGAGTCAAAAAGTTAATACAGTAAGTATCTCACTCCAGAGTTATCTTATAGACTTTTTCTTTTTCTTTTTGTTTGCACTTAGTGCTCTGGGCAATCACCCCTTTTTAACCTGAAGAAACCAATTCTGTCTTGGAAACGAATCCACATCAGTTTGTCTTGGAAATGTGGCTGTTGACCTCATTCATCTGAATGTACTTACATTCCCAAAGCCCAAAGCATATTAATCTCTGTTACAGGAAAAACAGAATTTAGGATTTCAGAGGGGTTTTGTAAGGCTGCAGAAGCTGTGCTTGTATTTGTTGTTGAAGTGAATAGACCAGCAGCTTGTTCATGGCTAAATAGGTCTTACTTGCTTTGTATTTGGACAGTGAAGAGTTTACTTGCATATTGACCAAAACATACGAGCTTAGCTACTTTTTGATCTTCTGAATGCTCAGAGATATACCTTATGTAAAGCATCTTATACTAAAGATGTCAACAACTGCGCTTGCTCTGTTTTATGTAATTTGAGCACACTTTTCAGTTTTCTGGAACTTTGCCAATACAGGCCTTGATTAAGCATGTTTATGAGTACTTTGACAGATTTACAGCATGTTTTTACTGGTTAAAACAGGCAGATGGCTTTTTTTGGGGAAAAGTGTTTTTAAGTAAGGCCGTTTTTTACGAGTCTCCCTAGGGGTTGAATTAATTCATATTCTTTTTAAAGGCTGTCTTATTTTTGTTAACGTTGTTATCTGTTGTGGATATAGTTTCATTCTCACTAATAACTACTGTTCACCACAGACAGAAGTCTAAAATATTCCATTAAATTAAATTCACCTTTGTAGAGAATATTCCTTTAAATTGCAATGTTTCACTTAATCTGAATTTTCATGATTGTATTCTAGTAAAAGGTTGTTCAAATGAAACAAATTTTAAAATTTTCAGTTGAATTTTTCACTGAGGGATTGTCCTTTAAATGAAGAGTTGGGCTTTTTTTACCAAATTAAAACATCTCAGGTCATGCAGCAATACCAATATATTTACTATTATGATGGGGTTTGTAGTAGAACAATTGAATACTTGGGGGGGGTGGGGGAATCCCCCAAAAATATCTTTTCTCAAGAACTTAATTAGAGAAAAAAATATAATGCTTGCACAACTGGGCTTTATGTAATTGTTTCTTGCCGAGTAAATCTCTGAGTCTTTGCAAAGTGAAATGCCTTTCTTCCTTGGCCTCCTTTAACAGACACGTTAAGCTCAGCAACTTCATCAAAAGATGTTAAGGGACAGGGATTCATAGATTAAAGAGGGTGTGCATGGAAATCTTGCAATGGGAAATACATATATAAGTAATAGTGAAATTTTAACTTTGTTCAAAACTAAATGTGGACACTGTATAAAATTGATATATCATCACAATATAGAGACTGTAAGTAGCTAGCATGTGTTCTGAGGTAGTGGAAAATTAAAATTTGATTTTAGGAGTACAGCATATAGGGCTTGTCAGGGATGGTTTCTGCAATGACAAGAAAACACAAATGCTTCTGTCTTGTCTTAACAGTCACAATCTCTTTTTAAAAACTCTTTTGATGATACAGCACTCCGATAGAACAGATGACAGTAACAAACACTGAAATGTTTAAACTTCTGGAGCTAATTTCAGTTTGCTATATACAGTACAAATAAATTCAAGGCAAGTTTGGGAAAAATTAGTGTTTCTTTTTCTGGGGGAGGGGGAATGTAGTGAGATTTATTTACTGAAATGGAAAGTGAGACAGTACTTCAGCTAGAAATACCATCCAAATGCTGCCTAAAGTTTTCTTAGCTCGTCTTTATGTTTTAAATTTGTCACGTTAGTTTCATGTTGGTTGTAGTGGACAATGGAATATCTGAATGGTGTTCAACTTCAGGCACCTAATGTAGATGCTAGATTAAAAACGTAGGTTTCTCCTTTAGTCAGTGACGACCTTCAGAAGAGGACTAGGGTATCCCAAGTGTGAGTTGTCTTCAGGGATAAATTTTGAATTTTAGACAGATTGAGTATTGATCTGAAGATCAGAGAAGCTGAGGAATACGCCTTATTTAAAGGAGTAAGCTTACCAGAAAACACTTCCGTATTGTGTTTGGAGAATAAAATTTTGTAAGCAAATGTTCTTTATACCTGATTAATGCTACTGTAGCAGCTAAGTAGCTATAATTATTTAAATATACATCTCGTAATCGAATGATTTATAGCTGATCTCAAACATCATGAGTTCTACTTACAGTTTGAAAATTACTGTTTTAAACAATTACGTGAGCAGTGGAGTTAAAGGTTTGACTTGCTAAATGAAAGAGATCTTTGGTTTATGTGTTGAAATTCCATTAACATCACTGAGAAATGTGTGTCTTGCCTAAGCTGGGCATGAAACAACATAGACCAAAACATCAAATCCTTCACAGAGAGCCGTGTCTGAAAAATTTGATAAATGTGTTTTGAGATAGTGAAAGCTACCTATGTCAATGCTGTACTCTCCTGATATGCTAGTTTTCTAAACCAAAACTTCAGGTTCTTGTACCTTACCTGCCTTTTATGTAGATTATTTTTTTTAATCACTTTTTTTTTTTTTTTCTTTTCCCATTGTAGGCTGACAGGCGATGCAGGTAAACTTGGAACAGTTAGTAGAACATAAGAACTGTTCATCCCATTCCTTTGTCTGACGTGGGCACGACCAGATTCATTGGGCTACTTCCTTCTTCTTTGTCACTTGCTATTTTTCTTTTGCCTCACGCTAAATTAAACCATACATTTCCCCCAAATTTGCGCGAAACACAGGCATAAAACAATACCTGAAGTAGGAAGTTTTAAGTATCTCTTTGTCCTTCCCTAGTGATTGAGGCTGTTATGCAAATTGTGTGTTTTTGACATGGATCAAGATAATGGCTATCCTAAATTAGAAATCATGTTTTCGCCACTCTTACTGTAATTTTTCCATCAGTTGCTTATTGGCATGTCATGATGTCTTCCATCAGACGCTGAATGATTTTTCCTAATGGCTTGGTTAGATGTTGGCTGTGACCCTTCGAGTTACTCAATAAGCTGTCTCAATTTCTTCTGGTATAGAAGCAGAATGTATTCTGCAGATGCACTAATTACATTTAGATCCATAGAAGAGGGATACTAGAAGTATTTTCTATACTTGTTGAGTCCTCTATTTCCCACCTGTGAAGTCCAGTGTCCTCTGACTGGATGTTAGTGAATGCCAGTTCCACGGTTCCTTTCAGAGGTGCTCTCAATTGTCTCTCTCTTAAGGGTCTAAAAATGTTTAAACATATTTAAGATTATTCTAAGAATTTAAGAGAACTCTTCAGGAAATCCTTTGTGATCTAAGGAACTTTCTGTCTGAGAATGATCTCAAATAATTTTTTCAGCTTCTAGGAGAATGAAGAAGGAATGGGGAAGGGAGCGGCTGGCTGGCTGGCGGCTAGTTTATTTAGCCTTGATGGTTATCATATTTGTGATTTTATTAGTTTTTAATTCCTAAACAGGATATAGGGGAAGGTAAGAGAAAAGGGAAAGGAAAGGATGGAGTGAAGGTGAGGAGCGAGTATATTGAGGAGAAAAGAGATGGCTAAGTGCAAGCATAGTGAGTTCAATGGTTGGAAGAAGAGGAAACATGAATGATGAACTAAAGGAAATACTAGCGACAAAAATCAAAGTTCAGAGCTTAAATTATTCGTTAGATCTGATATTGACAGTGTGAGCTGGGAAGTCTGATACGCTAATGTCATTCTGGTTTGGCACCGCTTTTGTTGGCTGGCTGACTGCGTAGTTCTTTGGCTAGGCAGCCCCTGCATGCTCTCTGCTTTCAGTGCCCTGGCTGTTCTCAAGCCATGCACTTAGTGTTTCAGAGCAGGTTAATGTTTTGTGTGAGGAAAGAAATCTGACGAATCTGGCTTATGCTGTGCTTGATACTATTGTATAATGCTTCCCTGGCTGTCACTAGCCATAGCTTTAACAAGCCCCAGAGCGGGGCGATTCAAATGGACTAGAATTGCTTTACTTGATGCCTCCACCACTATCTTCGTTCTGTGAAGTGGCACTGTGAAATTAATGGTTTTGTGCTGAATTTAGAAGTCTGGAGGTATTATTCTTTGGCTTCTAAAAAGTTCTGTTGGGCAACGTACTGAGTGGTGAATGCCCCGCACAGGGTGTCAAATAAGCTTCGGTGTTCATTTTTCCTTAAATCTAGGTCAGTAAATCAAAATAAGAGACTAAAAATTTCCCCGTGACAAACTTAATCTCTTATTTTCTTTGCACCCTGAGTTTCTTGTACGTTTTACATTAAATCTACTTTATACACAGTGATACACTCAAACATTATGACAAACTGCAGTTTACTAGGATCTTCAGGAATGTAACACTCCTATGTCCTATGACTTTTATAGAATATTTCTGGAATAAAGGTTACTTCATATGTAAGCTTTTTACTTGCCAAGTAGCTTCTGTAGCATCCATACAACGTTAACAATATTTTAATTTCTTCTCTTTCTATATTTGTCTCATTTTTCAATTGGTGAATTTTTTAATCTGTTGAACTCCCTGTGAGCTTCAGGTTTCTTACTACTATTACTAAAATGGCTAGATTTCTGAGGACTGCCATAATGTTTGCTTTTCAGTCTGTTCCCGAAAGTAGTAACTTAAGTAAGACAGTTTGCTGCTGATCCTAAGTTATTCAGGGCAGTGAGGACAAAACCTGGTTGTGAATAAATTCAAAAGAGGTATGAGCAAACTGGAAAAAGGGACTTAAAATGTGAAAAGGTGAAAAAAAAATGACTTAAAAGGGACGTGGAGGAGGCTTATAAAATCATCAGGGCATGCTGAGGGTGGATATAAGTAGAGTGTCTTGTATTCCCATAAAAGAAATAAAAATTATCAAATAAGGCAGCAGGAACCGATTCAAAACAAGCTTTGGTGTTTGTTTGCTACACAGCGAATCTCATGAGTAAAAGCAACGTAGGATTTCACAAACAGACTTTGTAAATACTAGGGGAAAGGCTGTAGGCTTTTTATTTTGAAAGAAGGCTAGGGGAAGTGAGTTGAAGTGAACTAAATCCTAACAGTAGCCCACAGAAAAGATCTAGAACACCCGTCTAGCCTCTCCAGTGACTGCAACAGGATTAGTTCAAAGATATTTTTTAATTTTTTTTTTTTGGTGTGTGATTTGTGCCCTAGGTTAGTGTGGTTTTAGACTGGTTCTTGAAATACTGGCACATTCATTTAGCAGCGCTGACATTTATTTAATCTGATTTGATGTTCATATACTTCGAAAGCAAGCATATAAGTCTCTGTCTTATCAATTTCACTTCAGGAAATATTTCATGTGGTCTTAAATATGAATCTTGAACACTCATTATTTAATGTTGATCACTAGCCGGTGATCAAGATCCTAAAGAAATTTAGGGTATGTTAATCTGAATGACGTTCTGGAGCAGTGTTTTCATTGCAACAGAACTTCTTTCTAAGATGTCTTTGCTTTTTTCTCTGGCTTCTCTGTTGAAGCTCTCAAAAACATCATTATTGTACTCTTTCTGAAAACTTGGATTCCTCCAGATAGCATACACCCTTGCTGCTGTCAAGCTTTAACTATCACTCTAGATGTATATTCAACATAAACTGGATTATGAAAAGAAATACAAAAAGTCTTTCATAACTCTTATCATAAGACTAAGAAATAAGAAAAATTCTGCTTGATCTTAAAACATTTTTGATAGAGCATAGGAATTATTCAGCTTGCATTAGGAATTCGGCCCACAATCTACCTATGTTCACTTTAGTGCAGCATTTATGATTTTAGATTAATTTCTTAAGTATGGCTTTATGCAGGGATTGTATCTGTTTTTAAGTATTAACATTAGTAATTGCACATACACAACAGTGGTTTACCACTCTGTGATAATGACAGGTATATATTCTTCTTTCAGCGTTTTTTCTTGGAAAGTGATGCTCTAACCAATGGTTCTTTTTATCGGCCTTTGAAACTATGACCTAAATTGTAGCACTGTTTCTCTAGTCTGCTCTAGTCCTGCTCGTGTGACTTGGAAGACTGCCATTGTTTTTCTTCAAGAATCTGCGTAAGACTTGTCACAAACATCTCTCTTAAACTGCCCACAATTGTCTTAAATTGCCTTAACTAACAGAGGTGCAAGGCCTGTGTATGTAGTATCTGCTATTCAACCTGCAGAGTGAAGCTGAGTGCAAGATATTTATGAGAACATGCATATAACATGCTTAATTTATAAAGTAAACATTCAGCATACCCTGCATAGATTGCTGTTGGTGATATTTTACCACTGTGCAACTAAAGCCTAGAACACTATTTTATCTTTTTTCTTCCTTTGGATTAAATTTGCACTTCTCCAATGTAGGATAGGGAAGTGATAAGCACGTTATAAATATAGGATTTTTTTGACCGTCTAAAGAAATTTCTTATTTTCAGTAGCTAGAGAAGGCCCAATTTTTGTATATTAATTCCTTCAACAGTGGTATAAATGTGTTAATAAGCTGTAACCTATTATGGATTCTACATTCACATAGTGATGAGGAATTAGTGCTCTCTACTTAATCTCTGTACAAAACTTAATGAAGTTTAAAATTGCTTGTAGGGACATCACTGCTGTTTGCTACCACGCAAAGAAATGGGTCTATCAGTAGCACAGATATTCACTAGTAGAAGAATTTGAATTTTAAAACCTTTTCTGCTTCAAGTAATGATTGTTGAATCTGTTCAAAGAAGCTGCAATTATACGGAAAGCTGCATTCTGAAGTCTCTATCAAGTCACTGAATCAGTCAAGCAGCATTTTAAATGCAGATATGATTACCTAGTTTGTCTGTTTCCTTAGTGTAGGTGGCAGCTCACTGCCTATTTGTGATATTATACTTTACTTAAGATCTGTAGGAGCTTCAGGAATTTGAATGAAACAACATTTAGTGGTTTTGGCTTGGGTGGGGTTTTTTTTCTCCTTCTTCCCCAAGTAAATGGGAAAGAGTGCTTAAGGGGAGAAAAAAAAATAGTTTTAGTGATTTTTGGCTTAAAATGGAGATACTGTGTTTGCATGAAGAATTTCACAAATGATTACAAGTCCTATGAATTTGCCAAATACAGTACAATAGTTCTTCCAAATAGGTAAACCTGGATAATATTTACTAGAGAAAAAAACCTTGAAATCCTTTTCATTAGAAGTGTATATGTTATTAATTCATGCTCTAAATGAAGTTATTCTTAGACATTGTGTTTTATGTGTTGAATGAAGCGCCTCATTCACCACCTTCTACTGTAACAAATACTGCATGAAGTTCAAGTTTGCAGTTCAATTTGCATTTGGTTCAATATTGCAACAGTAGTTATTTCTAAATGTTATTTTCTAGAAGCAGATGATGTGCAGCTATCTCTTATCATTCCTTTTGTACAAGGGACCATGATGAGAGAGGGACCTCGTAGCATAGGACTGATATGGTGAGAAGTTAAAGGGATGAGCAACAAAGTGCCCTGGTGACAAAAAGGGCTAATAGTATCCTGGGCTGCATTAGACAAATATTGCCGGCAGATCCTGCCCATCTACTCAGCACTGATGAGGCCGTACGTGGAGTACTGTGTCCAATGCTGAGTTACCTAGTACAAGAGAGACATGGGCATATTGGAGAGATTTCAGTGAAGGGGCACAAAGAAGATTAAAGGACGGGAGCGGCTCTTCTATGAGGGAAGGCTGTGATGTTCAGCCTGGAGAAGAGAAAGCTCGGGGGATCTCTTCAACGTATAAAAATACCTGAAGAGAGGGTACAAAGAGAATGGAGACAGGTTCTTTTTGGTGGTGCTCAGTGAGAGAATCTGAGGCAATGGGCACAAACTGAAGCACAAGAGGTTCTATCTGAACATCAGGAAACGTGCTTTTTTTTTTGTTTGTTTGTTTTACTCTGAGGGTGACCAAGCACTGGCACAAGTTGCCCAGAAACGTTGTGGTGTCTTCTTCCTTGGAGATACTCAAAACTGGATATGGTCATGGGCAACCAGCTCTAGGTGGCCCTTCTTGAGCAGAGGGGTTGTAGCAGATAACCTCAGGCATTCTGTGGTTAAGTGTCTCCAAAAAACACCCTTACTTACACATCTTCATCTTAATTTTGAAGAGGCAGAAAGTATCGCAAGTGCTTCACTTCAGCCAGTAGTTTCCAGTACTGTTGAGGGAGAATTGAAGAGAACGGAGGAAGAGAAACAGAAGTAGAGTTCTGGCAAAGTGGAGAGGTAGCATTTAAAGTCCTACTAGTGCTCTCCCTTCTAACCTGGTAAATTGGGCTTCTGGTTACAGCTAGGACAATGCAGATCACAGGACAGATTTCCTTTGTTCTTCTGCTCATTCAATACTGTCAAAAAAGTATTGACATATTGCTAGGAGCACAACGATTGTATAAGTATGATTCAAATAGTCTCTGCATCATCAATTTCTGTGCTCATATGGCCTTTAAAAACGTACTGGAAAAGGCAAAAAAGCCACTATACAACTCTCTATGGCATTCTAAAATATATATAGGTACTCTCTAACATTGAGAGTGCTGCATGTGCTCAAAATTGGAAAAATTATTATAGAACGGTTTGGGTTGGAAAGGACCTTAAATATCATCTAGTTCACCACCCCTGCCCTGGGCAGGGACACCTTCCACTAGACCAGGTTATTCAAAGCTCCATCCAACCTGGCCTTGAACAGAGGCATTCCCTGGAGGAAGGGATGGGGCATCCACAAGTCTCTGTGCAGCCTGTTCCAGTGTCTTGCAACCCTCACAGTAAAAAATTTCTTCCTAATATCTAAATCTCCCCTCTTTCAGTTTAAAACTGTTACTCCTTGTCCTATTGCTATACTCCCTGATAAAGGGTACCTCCCCACCGTGCCTGTAGGCCCCTTTAGGTACCGGAAGGCCACTATAAGGTCTCCCTGGACCCTTCTCTTCTCCAGGCTGAACAACCCCAACTCTCACAGCCTGTCTTCATAGCAGTGGTGCTCCAGCCCTTTGATCATCTTAGTGGACACAGTGGTCCATCCATCAAACCCATGTCTCTCTAATTTATAGACAAGGATGTTGTGCAGGACAGCGTCAAATGTTTTGCACAAGTCCTGGTAGATGATGTCAGTTGCACTTCCCTTATCCACCCACGCTGGAACCCCATCATAGAAGACCACCAAATTTGTCAGACATGATTTGTTTTTAGTGAATCCATGTTGGCTGTCATCAATCGCCCCCTTATTTTCCGTGTGCCTTAGTGTAGTCTCCAGGAGGATATGCTCCATGTTCTCCCTGGGCACAGAGGTGAGACTGAATGGCTTGTAGTTCCCTGGGTCTCCCTTTTTTCTCTTTTTAAAAATGGGGGTTATATTTACCTTATGCCAGCCAGTGGGAACTTCACCGGGCTGCCACGACTTCTCAAATATGATGGATATTGGCTTAGCAACTTCATCCACAAGTTGCTCAGGACTCATGGCTGTATCTCATCAGGTCCCATGAAATTGCGCACCTTCAGGTTCCTCAGATGGTCTTGAACTTGGTCTTCCCCTACAGTGGGCAGTACTTCATTCTCTCAGTCCCTGCCTTTGTCAGTGAGAACAAGGTCCAGCATGGCACCTCTCCTCGTTGGCTCCTTTATAACTTGGAGAAGGAAGTTATCATCAACTCATTCCAGGAATTGTCTGGATTGCTTATACCCTGCTGTGTTATCCCTCCAATAGATATTGGTATTGTTGAAGTCCCCCATGTGGACCAGGGCTTGTGAACGTGAGGCTGCTCTTATCTGTCTATAGAGGGCCTCATCCGCTCAGTCTTCCTGGTCAGGTGGCCTGTAGCAGACCCCCACTGTAACATCACCTGTCCTCACCCTCCCTTTAATCCCGACACATAAGCTCTTGGTCAGCTTCTCATCCATCCCTAGGCAGAGCTCCATGCACTCCAGCTAGTCCTTGACATAGAGGGCAACACTCCCTCTTTGTCTCTCTTCCCTGTCCTTCCTAAAGAACCTGTATTCTTCCATTCCAACACTCTGGTCATAGGAGCCATCCACCATGTCTCTGTGATGACAGTAAGATCATAGCCCTGCAGGTGTGTGCATGTCTCCAACTCCTGTTTATTCCCCGTGCCAAGTGCATTTGCATAGAGGCATTTAAGTTGGGTCCCCAATTAAGTTGACTCACTGGCTGGAGTGGCTACTCTTCCTTTGTGCTGCATTCCAGGTGCTCTGCTGCTGACCTGTGATCCTTCTCCAGGCTCTGGCTGTCTATTGCTGGCACTGGCATCAAACTGATGGGAATGAGATAGTTCCTCTCCCCTGTCAACTTTAGTTTAAAGCCCTCTTCACAAACTTGTCAAGCTTCTGTCTTAAGATGCTTTTCCCCTTGTCTGACAGATGGACCTCATCAGCCTACAGTAGACCTTGTTTCTCAAAGTGAGTCTGATGGTCTAAGCAGCCAAACCTCTGTCTGTGACACCAGTCCTGTAACTGTTTGTTGACTCAACAGATTTGACCCTTTCAAACCCCTTCCCTTTGACCAGGAGGATTGATGGAAAAAGCAGCCTGTGCCGCAGAGTCCTTTACTGATGCTCACAGGGCTCCGTAATCCTTGATACTCCTTAGACTGCTCCTGGAGGTATTACTGGTGCTCACATGAAACAGCAGCAGTGGATAATAGTCAGTGGACTGTACGAGGCTCAGTAGCGTCTCGGTGACATCGCTGATATGAGCCGTCAGTAAGCAACACAGCGCTCTAGAGAGTGTGTCAAGTTGGCAAATGGGTGCTTCCGTACCTTTCAGAAGACAGTCGCCTACTACTAGTTGCTTTTTCTTAGTTGGACTGCTTGTTATATGGGGAGCAGATCGAGCTGCCTTACTCAGCTCCAGCATCTCCCCTGACGTGACTGACTGGTCTTTCCTCTTCATTCTGCAGAGTGGTGAAGCAGTTCTGCAAGGGCGCCTAGGATTTTGGGGGAAGTCTTTTCCTCCTGCTGGTCCGTGCCATTGCAAGCTTCCACTCTTCTGCATTACTGGCCCCCCTCCATTCTGTGTGTACTCATGGGGGAGTTTTTGGTTGTTTGACCCTGGGCTGTGGGTCCGCTGCAGTCTGCACTTGGAACCAGCTATCTCTCCAGCCTCCCTGATGCTACGCAGCTGCCTTTTTGCCTCCTACCGCTCACAACAGTAGGCAACAGTAGTCTGTAAAGTAGCCACACAATGACTTGCATGTACTCCAAACCTAAGACTTGCTGCCAGTTATAATTCTTCAATTATTTTTATCAAATCAGGTTATTTTTAAATATCAAATTGGGTACTGTGGGATAGTGAAAATTGTTACACAATAAATAAAAGTAAATTTAAACTATTGTGTCATAAACTTATAATAAACAGAGGAATTCTTGTCTATAGGCAGACATTTAAGTGAGGGTTTTTTTTCAGTTTAGAATAACAACAAAGTCTTATGCTAATGCACATCAGTTTGTTTAATGTAAACTTTTTAGAGTTTTAATTACAGTCATGTCAGAATTATCACTAGGTCTTGTGGGAAATTTATCTGATGGAACATATTGTTGGCCTTTAAAAATCATTAGCAATTGGATACATATACAAGGAATTGGCATAATATTTGTGATTCAAGTTGGCTAGTTGGTATACCAACTGAAAAAAGCAGTAGCTTCTTTTACAAATGCTGGAGAGAAGTAGGCATGCAAAACTGGTATTGAATTTCCATTTCTGACTGCAGTAGCTAGTAATTGATGAGGAATGTAAATCTACAGTAGATAAAACCCGTAAGATAAAAGCTTATCCTTGTGGGTTGCCATTTACTCTCCTTTAGCATAGAATGGTAGAAAAATTTGTGCGTTCACTGAACAAAAACTAAGAAAGTAGCATTGCCTTTTCAGGGTTGTCGTCTTGTTTTTAATGTGTAGTGTCTTAGTGGAAGCTGGGAAATGGGATAGGATTCGAAGTAATTTAATCTATATAGCTGGCGGTACTTAGTTTAGGCAAAATTCTATCAATATCTGTAAATATTGTATGGTTTTTCATACTTCTTGGAATCGATTAGAAAGTGTAGACTGTAAGTAATGGATGTAAGAGCTGGGCACTTCTAAATTCAAATTCTTAGTAGATCACCACCTAGATAAATTCCAATTTGTCCCTTTTTTTTGTCTCATTTTGTGACTAGAACACACTGTGGTACAAAGATGACTTTCTTCCACCTCCATCCATGCTTGTCATGACAGCTATCAGATTATTATTATTATTATTAA
Organism: Rynchops niger; assembly: GCA_013400035.1. Classification (NCBI taxonomy): domain Eukaryota; kingdom Metazoa; phylum Chordata; class Aves; order Charadriiformes; family Laridae; genus Rynchops; species Rynchops niger. The sequence goes on from VXBH01009382.1 coordinate 140,532, forward strand.
TTATATTTTATTTTTAAAGTTATGGTATTAGGTAAGTGTCAGAAGTGAACAGAAAATAATTATCTACAAACAGCTTCTAACAGAAGACGACTTGAGCGGTATACTCTGTTAATTGTATCATAGTTAAAAAAATAACTAAACTAGCATGGTTTCGATGAACATTATAGTGTATATATTCTGTTTACTGCCAGGACTTGGCAGTTTTTATATACTAAATATATTACCTTAGTTTTAAAAAACCAAGATAGGTAGTTACAGCACTGTACCAGAATGCATTGCAAGCAAAAAACAATAATTTGAAGCTTGGCAGAGACCTATAATGAGTGGAGTGATCCAATGACAGCATTTTGTTTATTTGTTAAGGAATTGTCGATGCCATACAGAACTCCTTTTAACATAAACTTCAATTAAAAGAGAGCATATTATCAAATTAAGGGAGACAGACTTTGTCCTGAGATAAACCACACTTAGCTCATATTGAAATTTATATGGAATGGCCCAAAGAATACTCCAGTTGAAACTGATTTTTAAATATTAATTTCAGGAATTCAAAACAGTTAATTTTTGCCTCAGTGTAGTTTAGTTCTCTCTTTGTTTGACTCTGAACTTCTCCCTTTTGCTGTCACTGAAATCATAGAGCTTTGCTATTGATATTAAAATTTATATTAATATTTATAAAAATTACATTATCTGAAGGTTTTGTTTTTCATGAAGAAACTAGACTGCTTAAAAAAAAATGAAGTTATTTGAGATTAGGAAATGTTTCTACTGTCATTGGCCTTAGCAAGTATACTCTTCCTGATACTCAAGCATAGAGTAAATGAAATTTGATAAATTGGGCAATGAAACCTAATTAGATCCTTTAGTTTTTTCTTTATCTGGCATGATAACATGGATGTAATTTAAAATTGTTGAAAACAAACAACAGAAATAAAGGAAAACAGATTACAGCAAAAAATAGGTTAAAGTGTAGCCCAAAGAAATAAGCTAAAGTAAAGTTATACAAAACTTCTACTTGCTAAGAATAATGTTTTATATTTTTGCATTTACTTGTATTGGCTTTGGGTGCAATTAAATCCTGAACTATATACTGCCAGGAAAGTTTGTCTCCCTCAAGGCTGAAACAGATGGTGGAAGCTTTTTTTTTTTTTTTCTTTCCACCATTTAGAGACAAAGACTGCTGAATCTCTAGAAGAAAAAGTGTTTTTGCCAAAGAAAACTGCTGATGTTGACCTTAAAGCAGTAGAATTCTTAGCTGTATTCTCTATAGGGTTACTACTAAGACTCTCAGTAAACACGTAGAGTATTGGAGCTTTGCTATTAGCAGTGTTGTAATATAGATTTGATATCTATCTAGTAATGTTATTTGTATAGAATAGAAAAAGGGCTAGTGACTAATAAAATTGCAAGTATTAATTTCTTACTCAGACTTTGTTTGTCAGGATCTTTCACTCTTCAAGGAGAAAGCTATGCATTTAGTATTTCCCACTCATCACTTTGATAATTAAAAGAATAACAATCTAAATACACAGAGAATCTTAACTGAACTGTTGTTAAGAATATAGAATTTACTTGTGCTTATGATTAATCTCACCTGGAAAATTATGAAAACCCCCCCACTCCTGAAGTCTAGTAAAATGGCAAGCCTTGTATATCAGTGGAAAAAAAAAAAGGAATGTGAGAAAAATATCTTTGTGGTGTTAAATACTAATTATCATCTAGAAGTTGTTTCATTAGTGCTCCTAAATTTAAGGCAACTACTGAATGAATCATTTCTTTGTTATTTTGCTATTCCAGCTTCTCTTTGATAAAGGTCCTTGCCATTCAAATGGAACATAAAGACTTTTATTGGTCCCTAATGATGCAAACTGTAGCTGTACAATCATCATTTTAGAATATGATCTCTGTGTGCTCTTAGATTTGCTGTCATTTTATCACAACGGTAGAAGCATCTTTAAGTGTATTTGCTTAAGCAGATGGTGAATGGCCACACTGGGAATATATCCATCTTTTTTACTGTATGATGAAGTTTTAAAGCAGAAATTTTAGTTATGGTGGTTGGAAAAACATACTTCTGTAATAAACATTGTAGGAAAAAAAAAACGGTAAAAGATTTTAAAGTCCCTAGTAATGCTGAACATGGGAAATCAGTATGTATTAGATACATGAGGATAAATGACTTACACTATGTGTAAGAATGCTAATTCTTTCTTTACTCTTTACAATATTTTTAAGTATTCTAAAAAGAAATTAGAAATTACGTTTCAGATTATTGTAAACAAAAAAAACCCTAAGTGGTAAGGATTAGTGGGGGGAAAAAACCTGTCTACTTGATATGGAGGTTTCCCTGACTCTGTCATCTGAGCAAACTCAGGGCCTGGTTCAAGCCCTTGTACTGAGTCTAAAGATTAGGTTCATTGAAGTCAGTCACTTGAAGAGTAAGTGGTACATTGCAGGCATGAAAGATATAAGAGGGAGTCCATAGGAGGAAATATTAGGTTAGAAGTTTGAAAAGCATATGCCTTAAAAAAACCAACCAAACCTAAAACAAAACAAAAAAAAAAACCCAAAAGAAATAAACAAACAAACAAAAACCCCCCAAAAACACAACCCCCCAAAAAATCTGAAGTAAATTGGCAAATGCTTTTTCATCAAAACCATGCTGTTTTTACCTATAATGTGATGTTAGTTCTTATATGAAATGCAAAACTGCAATCAGGTTGGTGCTCTGAAGTCTGGTTTTAGATCAATGTCTCAGGCCAAGTCTTAAGTCCTGAGCTGCCCACTTGTCGTTTGCTAATTTTATTATTCGAATGGAAAGTGTGGAATAATAGTAAAGAATAGTAGTAAGGGGGAAACACTCTGGAGATTTTAATTATTTGTTCACAGGACTCATGGTTCGCGCACTAACCTTAAAGATGATGAGAAACATGACAACGTTTTTTGTTCCAAATTGGCAAAAAGCAGCTGTAGCCTAGGTTTTTCATGAAGCTGACTAACACCTTGCTGCATGGCAGTTCAAGTGACATGTTAGGATTGTGTTAGGACCATTTCCAAAGATGTTGGGTTTGTCTAACATCAGAACAAAAATGAATACTCAATCTTCAAACTAATTTTTTTGCATAGGAAGATTAGTTTTAGGTAGCCCATTGGTGACATGTAGCTGACAACGAGTAGCAGAGAGCTGATGTTAGGGGTCATAAGGTACATATAATATGCTGAGCTGGGGCTTCTCCTGTCGGTATACCTAGGTTCCTCATCCCTGATGATGGAGGAACCACATCCTGATTTCTCTCTCACTTGCTTAACATATTCCACAGAAAGTAGGGATTAGGGAAAAAGACAGGAGTTAGCTGACTTGAATGTTGTCCTGAAACTTTCTCAGGATTTGCCTGAAATGTAAATCCAGGCCCAAAAGAAAGGAAGAGCTTCTAGCTCCGCTGTTCTAGACAAAGGCATAGTGCAATGGTGCAGCATTTTGTGAAACTGTCTCTGAAAGGTTAGTGATGTGGTAAACATCACAGCTGGTGGCACTTCTCACTTAAAATGGATATGGCTGACCTACTTTGTATGTTTTAGAATTTGACTTCACAGTTTAACTAAGGTTTAAAAGATTTTCTTGTATGATGTCTTTAAAGTGTAAACATTTTTGAAAGTATTCAGAAAATTCTCATGCTTTGAAAAAAAAAAAAAAAGGTTAGACTTGCTTTATGTATCTCCAGTGTTTGTAGAGAATATGTATTTGGGAAAAACAAAACAAAACAAAAAAACAAACAAAAAAGAGATCAGATGGAACTCATGTTTCCAGTGCTGCTTGTGGTTTGGGTTTGTCTTTATTTTTGGGTGGTTTTTTTTTTTCTGTGGCTTTGCTTAATACTGTTTGTATTAGACTAGCAAATAACTGTAAATAAATAAAAGAAAAAAAAAGCATTTCCATTCATCTTTTCCCTCTGTGGACTTAAAATAGTCCTGTTCCTAGGCAGCAGGAGGTCTAAATAGAAAAACATTAATAGGTTCAATTTTGAGTTAACAGGAGGTCAGCTGAATTACCTAGTAATAACAGGTTACACCCTTTACTCGTTTCTCTAATTCATAGATAAATGAGCCCATGTCTATGCACAATATGTGTAGCCATTAGAGTTGTCTTGATAGTCTCGTCTTAACACCAACCTGTAAATACATATATAACTTCAACATCAGTTAAAAAAAACCTCCCACCTCTCCCCCAAAAATAGTGTTTAATAAAAAAAATTAAATCATTGCCTCATTTTGTCAGTTTTCCTCTATTTGCAAATATTGGTGGTGGTGGTGATGGCAGTGAGGACACTTCCAAATCTCGTGGGGTCTGTATGTGCATCTAAACACTCCGATTTGATACTGTGAAAGATCTGTGGATGAGGCTAGTCCATGGTGTCCATTTTGCATACTTTTTTCTGGAATATGAAAATCTGGTTACGTTGACTAAACCCTAAAAAGGGTTATTTCCCAGAACAGCGCTATTATTTAGACGATCAAAGGATTAGCACTATAGGATGCCTTGTGGATGCATTTTTCAATCTACATCTACTAAGAATATTTTTCTGAGTTTTATACAAATGCTTTACCAAACATTCTGGACCTTGAGGTGAAGGAATTTTTGAACTGAAAAGTGAACGGTGGCACAGATAACTTCTAATTTTGTGCTTGTTTTTGTTAAAGTTCAGACAGTGCTTTATTTCTATTTTGACGTAGAGAATGGGACTCTGAAATGATAATTTGATAGCATGGAAAATTTATGCAGAGTTCACCTGATGAATGGTTCAATATTTGCAGTATTTAAATGCTCTTTTATAATGCGTAATTTAAGGACTTGGGCTGTTAGTGCAGAAGGCTGAATGGGGTATTGTTATTTCTAAAAGCCAGAGGAGAAATCAAAGAATAAAGGATCTTAGTTCTCTGTCTCTTGTAAGAAAAAGTGTGTGTAACCATTACAAGTAAAGGTTAAATACCTTCATTTTAATAGGTAACCCTTTTTATTTGCTGATTGGACTAGTGAGCCTCACTTCACAAGAAGCTGAATGCAAAATTTGTGGGAACTTGTGCAAATGAAAATTAACAGGAATGTTCACTGAAAACTCTTCCACTCTGAAAAATTTGGAAAAAAAAAATATTTTAAAACACAATTATTCTTTAAAATTGCAATAGTAGCAGAAAACAGCTTTTCTTTGTGTAGAGCTGAATAGATGCAATACTACAAAGTCAGGGTGATCAATCCATACAACATGTCTAATAAGGCCTAATAACGCTCCAGAAATGGCATCAACTTAAATTTATTTACCGTATGTATTTATGAACAAGTCCATAAAAAAAAGGAAAAAGATTCTTCACAAAAAAGCTCCAAGTAAAAGTTAAATATTTAGAGCTGAGATCCATATTTTCACTAAACAAGAACTGTTACTATGCAGGTGATATAGTGCAGCCACAATTTTGACTAATCAAAAACGGAGTTCTTTTTTTAAAGTTGGAAACACATGTTTCTGTGGAAAGAGAGTAGAGGAATAACTTGGATTTTCTCTTCTAACTTAAACTTGCTATTTTGTTTTTTGCTATGCAGTACACTGCTATGTTGCTTGGTTATTAGAAGTGTTGTAATGTGTGACTTTTTTTTTTTTTT